>JALLOR010000008.1:0-19694 GCA_036939395.1 Porosira glacialis
ATACCACATCAAACTTCAACTTGAACCTACATTTGAACTTGAACTTGCACTTTGCGCTGCAGCTGTGCTGACTGTGCTGTTGCACTTTGAGTTGCTGATCGTTCTGGGCATGGTCGACGTTTTGAGGTATCATGGACTCGTGGTTGTTCCTGTTGACATTCCGGACGGCAGCGGCGGCGGATGCGGCAACGGTAGCGGTGGTGGAAACGACAACAACGATGGTGCGAGCAGTGGTTATGGAAATGATCCCTGCTGGAGCATCGACCTCACCGCCGTCTCCGCGGCCATCACGGAACGAACCACCGCGATCCTCGTCGTCCATCCCTTTGGCACCATTGTCGCAAACGATGCCGTAATGAAACACCTCCGTGCCATTGCTGCTGCGGCATCCACGGCTTCATCGGCATCATCGGCATCGTCATCCGCGGCATCATCGTCGGATGCCGCAACCAACAAATCTCAAAGTGTGGAGATTTGGGAGGACTGCGCCCAGTGCTACGCGGGATTGAAAGCGGAGGGAAACACACTTCCATCATCGACGTCGGCTTCTTTTCGTTCGGTCCCATCAAGACCGCCACCGCGCTCGGAGGGGGACTGGCGGTTCTTCGTGATTTTCCTCCCGCCGCCGCTGATGTCACCAACGCCGCCACCGCCGCCACCACCGATCCCGACATTGTGGTTGTGGCCGCTTCTCCCACCGTAAGCGCCGAAGTGGCCGAATCTATGACCCGCATCCGCGACTACTCCTCCAACCAATCCACCTCCTCCACCACCTCTGCTAATGCTGCTTCCGGTGCATCGTACGCCGTCCAAACCAACGCATCGTACGCCCGACGGGTGCTGACGTGCCTCGTCCTCCACGCCATTTCGTCCTCGCGTACGGCGTGTGGCATTGCCAGGGCGGTGCTGGAGAATTGGTGGCGGGTGGACTACGATGTGTTTGTGGTGCGGGCGTTGAGGGGATTTCGTGTCCCCGATGACGACGATAATGGTAGAAGCGGCGGTGGTAGAGGTGGCGGTGGTAGAAGCGGCGGAGGCAAAGGAGGCAATCATCAAGAAGAAAAACGACGCCGGGCGCTCGTCCTACAGCTACGACGACGGCCGTGTCCCGCCCTCCTCGCTTTGCTTCGACGGAGGTTGCTGCGATCCGACGACACCGCCAGGAGCGTTGGAGAGAGGGCGGAGCGGTGCCGGGCGTTTGCGGACGGGCTTCTCCTGCAGAGCCGCCGGAGGAATGGGTCCTCGAAAGGCAGTGGTGTTCGGATGCCCCTTCCGCGTGGGAAACCGGTGGGAGGAGAAGGACGTTCTCTTATGGACGGATGGTGGCTGTTCCCCGTGACGGTATCCGATCCCGACGAAACGTCCCGCAGGTTGTTGCACGAGGCGGGTATGGATGCTCCTCGCGGTGCGACGCAACTGAGGGTTGTGACTCGTCGGGACAATGTCGACGACGATGATGGCGGTAGCGGCGGCAGCAGTGGTAGCGGCGACAATGGTGATGTCGGTGGCGGTAAGGACGGCGAGGAAAGCACGGATCGGACCGCGGGCGGCTGTCCCCGTGCGGCTGCAGCGTTGGACAGCTTCGTCTACCTCCCCGTGACGAATCCAATGTTCACGAGGGAGGATGCGAAGGTCGTCGTTGCCGCCCTCCTCGACGGAGAGACGAAGAAGAAGAGCACAACAAAGACGACGGCGGGGGGCGCTTCGTCTTCATCTCCGACGAAAAAAAATCCCGCGCGCCGGCGGTACTTCTCCCTCCTCGCTGCATTTGCGGCAGCGCTGCTGCCACCGCTGCTCGCTCCCGATATCACCGTCCTTCTTCGACACGTCCTGTCTGCCGCAGTACGAATCGGCGCAGTTGTCGCTGGTTTTCTCGCGATGTTTATCCTCGGTCTAACTTGGTACATGGGTCCGATCTATCTAAAGTCGTCCGATGCCTTCGCGAGGTACTGCGGTATGATGTTCCGTTCTCCGTTCGACGAAAAAGAGAAAGGCGATGGATCGAAAAAGACGGAAGGAGGAGAGAGCAACAACACCGGAGATGGCAAAGAAGTACCCGTAGACACGGACACGACAACTGCCACCCGCGAAAGGTATCGTGCGACCGCCGCGATCGATTTTTCGGAGGTCACGAGAATTCCATCCATCGCCGGCGTCACCGGCGAGGACGTCTCCGAAGAATCCGACAATCCGCGCCGGGTCCTCGTGACGGGCGCCACGGGCTTCATCGGCTCCCTCCTCCTCCGCACCCTCCTGTACCACCGTCACCGCCTCGCCATCCCGGGAGGCGTCATCGTCCTCGTCCGATCCAAGCGTCGCACCTCGGCCGCATCGCGCATCCGCCATTTGTTATCCACCCCAATGTTCGACTTTTTGAACGAGGACGAGAAACAGCGGTTGGTGGTGGTCGTGGAGGGCGATGTGACGCTGCCGGCGTGTGGCATGACGTCCGAGAAAACGGAGGAGTTGAAGGGGATGAACGTGAGTCATGTTCTTCATTGTGCGGCGGCGGTTAGTTTCTCTCAGAGTCTTGAGGATGCGGCGAAGAGCAATGTGACGGCGGCGTTGCGGATGCAGGCGCTGACGAAGGAGCTTTCGCGGAGCAAGAATGGCAACGGCGGCAGCAACGGCGTCGGCAACAACAGCAACGACGGTAACGTTAGCAGCAACAAGGTAAAGTTCGTGTACGTCAGCACGGCCTTCGTCCACGGCGGAAGCGCCGGCACCTCCGCCGCACCCCTTCCGGAAACACTCTACGACCTCGGGCACTTCCAAGCTTCCGAGCTGTATCGATCCATGCTCGAAACGCAGTCGTACGCGAGCGCGGCCATGTCCGAACTGGGATTTCCGAACACTTACACCTTTAGCAAGTGCGTTGCCGAGCACTTGCTGCTCGAGGGGGAGAATGGCGACGGTTCGAACGACGACGATGGTAATGGTGACGATATTGGTGGTGACGATGGCGATGGAAGCAGCGTCGAAACCATCATTGTAAGACCGAGCATCGTCGGCCCCTCCGTATCCGAACCGCACGAGGGATGGGCGGGAGAAAAACCATCCACGATCGTAGCGGCCGCGTGTCTGTACCTCAAGTACCCGTTCAACGTTTGGTGCTTCGGCACGGAGAGGGTGCCCTTCGTGCCGGTGGATGTTGTTTGTCATTTCGTCATCAATAGGGCGTTCGACGGAGAAGAAGGTGAAGGTAAAGGTGAAGGTAAATGTGGCGCTGTCAACGAAACTCCGCGGGGTTCGGATGTCAGCGGTGGTTCCGGCACCGGAGAGGATGAGAAGAAGGATTCCTCGACCGATATTGGCGATGACACCGATTCCGGAGATCGCCGCCACCGTCGCTCGCATTCACGATCTTCGCCCAAGAGAATCACCACCGTGGCATGGGACGCATCGTCGTCTTCCTCCTCGTCCTTCTCATGGAACGATTACGCGTTTGCGATCACCCACATCGGTGCCGTTACCGGCCGGGTTCATCGCGTCGTCGCCTACGCCGGACTACTGATCTCGACCATCATCCTTCCCCGATTGAATTTGGGAAGGGAGGCGTTTCGTCGATGCCACTGGTTCGTCGTGCGGGGGCCCATCGATGCGGTTTTGGATTTGTTCTCCGAAAGACGGCAGTGGTGGCGGTGGTTCGCTCGCGCAAAGAAACCAAGGTTCGTGAGGGACCTCGAGGCACTGAATCCATTCCTGGATTTACCGATGCTCTTCTTTCCTTTTGCAAATCGAAATTTTTATTTTGAGTCCGACCTGAGGGCATCGAAAGATTTTGATGGACGTAGGTACATGTTCAGATGCGCCGTTGCGGCGCATCGATTTCTTTGCGAGGTCGAGAAGAAGCAACAGCAACGACGGAACGAGTCGTCGTCGTCCGGCGGCCGTCGGTTTCTGCCTACCAACGAGCGCAGATACGAAGATGAGAAAGACTTCTCCGGGCGTTACAGTGTCAGCAGTGGCAGCGGCAATGGCAGCGGCAGTGGCAGCATCTCCCTAGTTGTGGCGGGGAAGAACCACGTCGCACCCACTTCGGACCTAATTTGGGCCGTCACGCAGCCCCGCGGCAATATTTGCATCCGTATCGCAGGATACATTATGGCCAAGATCTTTCGTTGCACCGCAACCGAGATCGAGATCGACGTCGCTTCATTCGCCGTACTGGTGCGCGCCGTGTCAACGTCGTCGTCATCATCGTCGACAACAAAGCCGCACGTGATACTCTCACCGACGCATCGATCGGTCTACGACTTTCTCCTCGTGAGCTATATCTGCTTCGCCCTTCCCGAGCTGGGCGTGGACGTTCCGCACGTCGCGGCCGCGGAAGAGTTTGCCAATATACCTTTTATTGGATGGTTTGCGAGGGGTGCCGGGGCTTTTTTTTTGAAACGCGGAGGTGGAGGTGGAAGTGAAAGGTCGAGAAATTCAGAGGATCGTATCGGTGTCCTCGAGGATGCCGTGCGTAGAATTAAACAACACTCTGGAGGTTCCGCGTGCATCGAGGTCTTTATCGAAGGCAAACGCAGCAGGAATCGAACATTCGTGGCACCCAAGACGGGATTTTTGAGGTGAGATTTGTTTATTTTCCATCCGAGGTTTGGATCATCTTTATCCCAAAGACAAGTCCTCACCAACGCCACATTGCATTGCACCGCTCCGTAAAATCTACATACATCGATTTTTTCCAGGTGTCTGGCGATCACCGGTGGAGATCACGTTTTCCTACTTTTGACAATCAGCTACGAAGGCATACCCGACGAAACGAGCTTGGTCGAAGAATCCAAGAGCGGTCGTCGTAAGAATACGTTGACCTTGTCGAATATTCTTACCTGGCTTCGAGTAAGTTGTTCTTGCTTGGTGTTCGGAAATACTCGCATTTCGATTTGTACTTTCAACTATATATGTACACACAATATGTGTACAACACGCCGACTCATTTCTTCGCTTGTCTCTCTCTTCCTTGAAAACAATGCCAGGGAATAATTTGCGGTAAGGTGAACATCGGACGTGTATATCTATCGGCCGCGGAAGCTATACATTGTTCGGGTGGAAGCGACGATGTCGGTGCTGCTACTGTTCCTTCTGTGCAGACCGTGTCGCGCAGAATACAAGCACTTCAAACGAGCAGAGTCCTCATCTCTCGTTACCACGTGAGGGCGGGGTCCTTGGCTCTCGATATTTCGGAGAAGACCATTTTTGAGGCCCTTTCGACCTTGGGATGTTCGTTCTGGCCGGGCGGTGGAAGCTCGGATGAGGAGAAGGTGGGCGACGAACAGTTATTTCCCCGATTACCCTCCTCCAAGACCGCTCTGTGGTCGATTCTGCTGCAGTACGGCCATTTCTTTGCACCATTTCTCGCTTCGTCGCATCCGCAGTGGTCGTCGTGGATGTGCCCTGCTTCAGTCGGTAAAGAACGATGTAAACAAACAACCTCGTCCAACAACAACGAAGCGGCGGTGCGCGCGGTATTGGAGGCGCTCGTACATCAGTTTGATGCCTCCGAAAAAGCCGTGGAAGTCGCGCTGCACAATCTTCGAACGAAGGGCTTCCACGCCCCGGAAGAGTGCCACGTCGTTCAGTACGTTTCGAAGGAAGGAGAGGTCCCGTTGTTTCTGCTGCGCACGGCCGTCGGGATGAAAATGAAGAGGACGGATGGCACCACTGCCGCTATTAACCTGGCATCTTCGGGGATCAAGAGCGAGTTTCGCGCAGAAGTCGGTCGGAGGACCGAACGAATCTGTGATTCACAAGCGATGGCACTACCGGACGGAAGAGTATCGAATGCCGAAGCTTTTGGAGCCTGGGGATACAAGGACTCGTTCTTCGTGCTAAACATCCGGCGCGATGGCACGAAGTGCGCCGTCATGAAGGGCAACAGGTACGGCATCAGCGGAAAACAACTTCCCAAACTCGTCCCCTTCATCGAACGAGAACTTCAGGTCGCAATCGATCCGCACAGTCTGGCGTTACCGGCCGCTGGTGATTCGCCGAACATACCGAAAAGCGACCTGCGAGGAAATGACCTTGCGCAGCTTAGGGCGGCCCTCGGAAATGACGTCGGCAGATTGTTGACGAGGTCCATCGACCGCGCACGGCACGGGACGGGACACACGCAGGACGACGTATACGCTCTTCGATCAGGGGTTTACGCACGGATGCGTTTGCCCGATGTTGTCGTGTGGCCCGACAGCGAGGAAGAGGTCCGATCACTCGTTGCGCTTGCCTCGGAGAATCATTGGTGCATCATTCCTTTCGGTGGGGGGACCAATGTTACGCATTCGACTCGCTGTCCCGACAAGCTGGTCGATAAACGCCCCATCGTTTCTGTTGATATGAAATTAATGAATCGTATTATTTGGGTGAACGAGGAAGACGGCCTACTTCATGTCGAGGCGGGTGTGACAGGAAGTGTTCTTGTCCGGGAAATGAAAAAGTTGGGATTTACCATTGGGCATGAGCCGGACAGCTACGAATTCAGTACTCTTGGAGGGTGAGTGATTTTAATTTGTCGAACCATCGTAAATACTTTCACTGATTGGTAACATGCTTATCGTTGCGCTTTCCTCATCTTTTGGATCTCTCGCCTCTTTTTCATGCATCGATTGGTGGTTTCAGATGGATCGCGACGAAAGCAAGTGGCATGAAACGGAACAAGTACGGAAATATTGAAGACATCGTGAAAGAAGTCAGCGTCCTTGGTGCAAAATATTCGATGAGGCACGAGCATAAAGTGGCGAAAGTCGCTTTTGGTCGAAGCTCTACCGGTATTGATCTTAAAGATCTGTTGTTAGGGTCCGAGGGATGCCTCGGTATTATCACAAGTGCTGTCATAAAAATTTGGCCGGTAGCGACGTCTATCCAGCACGAAAGCATTATTTTCCCTTCCTTCGAATCAGGACTGATGTTCGTCAGAGAACTATCGAGGAACAGTGCGCTTAAACCGGCTAGTGTTCGACTGCTTGACAACGATCAATTTCGACTTGGTCAGGCGATGAGAGAGGAGCCAACTTTGTGTGAATCCCTTCGGGATACTATTTCAAAACAATTGAAAATTTTCTCCGGCGGATTCGAAGAGAACTCAGCTGTTTGTGCGACAATCGCTTTCGAGGGGAGTACAGCTGAGGTTTGTATGCAAAACAAGACCGTCCAGAACTTAGCCACAAACCATGGTGGTATTCTGGCAGGCTCCCAAGTCGGCAAAGCTGGATATGATCTTACTTTTGCCATCGCTTACTTGCGTGATTTTGCGCTATCTTACAACATGCTGGGCGAAAGCTTTGAAACATTCGTTCCGTGGTCCAAGCTTTCGTCCTTGGTGAGAATGACAAAGCGTAAAATTTTCACTGAGCACCAACGTAGGCACCTGCCAGGTAATCCATTTGTTTGTTCCAGGATTACACAGCTTTACGATGAGGGAGCGTGTGTTTATTTTTACTTCTGTCTGAACATAAGTGGGGTCAGCGAACCAAGAACCGTCTTCGCCGAAATCGAGAATGCAGCACGTCAGGAAATACTTGATAACGGCGGGTCCCTAAGCCACCACCATGGCCTGGGGAAGCTGCGTGCTCCATTCCTAGACCAAGTTTATTCTGACGGGTATGCTGATGCGCTTCTTTCGATAAAGAAAGCGCTGGATCCCGAAAATGTATTTGGGGCACGCAACGGTGTTTTTTCTCGATCGATCAGCAGTGAAACTAATGATTGTTAAGTTGTCTACCGAATCTCTTAAAAACAGTACTTTCTCTAAAGAGGTGAGTGATTGCCATTTCGCCTCTTTGTGCCATTCTAGATGCTGTAAGATGAATTACTTTAGTTCCAATATTTTTATTTCCTTATCGCTTGAGGTGACAGGGGACGTAATTGGTACATTCAGCAGCTTTTCTTTTAAGCAGATTTAATATCGAAACAGTAGTCTACTTTGGACGGTAATCTGATTACTCTACGCAAGGGGGTATTGAGAAGTGGGTAGCCTAACATTTGCTTTTGGGCGTGTGCGTGATTTTTCTCAGTATACCTGTATTACTTTAAGGAAAATCAACAAACGTCAGCGGTTAATAAGCAGGGATGGCAAACGCGACAATCGACTACACCGAGTCTCCATGAATCCTAATGAAGTTCTAGGGATGCAAGGGCAATGCACTGGTCTGAAAGGTGTGTTATGTCAGGGGAAAGAAAGTCACCACCGACCGAAAGGATTCAGCTGTCCGAAACAAAGCCATTTGAACGTTTCTATCGCGATCTGATCAAGTACCATAGCATGCTGGTGACGCATCCGCCAATTGCGGGGGTAAGTTCGTCGTTTTCGGCACTTTTTCTTCGCACCGTCGATCTTTCCGTTCCTAAAAATCGTGTTTTGGTCTTCATTCAAATCTCGCGTGTTTTTGTTTGCACATGATGTTCCACCGTATCCAGGATTCTTCTGGCACGTGCACGCGTATATGTGTGCACCTAGCTATTGATGGTATAATTGCGGGACGCGTGTGGGTATTATTGAGCTCCGTTAGATTTTTGAGTCGTTGCTTTTTACTTTTTGCTCGTGTATCATGTGTATTGAACAAAATTCATCACTGTACAAAATGTTCAACGCTCCCCTCTTCAGCGAAGGGCGTTCCCGTGACGTATTTCACTGGTTAGTCTCCTTTTTGTACATTCTGGATTTATTTTTATTTTTTGTTTGTGTCAGTCCAAGCTATTCCTGACCCTATCAACGGAAACGCGGCAGGTCCAATATTGCAGAGTGCTGTACCTCTTCTGTCTGACGTCCACGCTGTGAACAATCCTTGTGGGATACTATGGCGCTAGTGGAGACTCAGGGCCGGACGACGGCACGAGCGCCGCGCATAGGCCGGACAGGAGTTTTTCCGGAACGGGATACTACCGGTACTTTTGTTTGTCGGTTTTAAGTTTCGTGCGTGACCACGGACGAGAGCTTCCGCCGAAAGATTAGTAGTGTTGTGGGCCTCGCCCGGAGGTGCAGAGCAAATTCAGATTTTGTTGATAAGATCCGCTTTATTATGATCAGCTTCCTCTGAAAATGTCAGGCAGAGTTAGTCTCTCTAGTTAGTACCTTGCCAGTACAGTGCTGAAGTGAGAAAGTAAGTGAGTGGGAACTGGTATCGGTATTTACGCATGATTTTTCATTGTACGTAATACTTATGTACCCCAGGGGTACGTACGTAGTAGTTACTATTAGGAACCTACTGTACTTTCGCAGTACTGGCTCACTCTTCTACGTAGGGCTCGCCGACGGCCAGACGTTGATGGTGCGGGGTGCGGGTGCTAGGTTCAGTGACAGTGCTCTCCCAAGCGTTCGGCTCTACTCGTGAGATGACACATAACACAAAATCCCCCCAAATGTTGCTGGTAGAGCAACATTTTTTCGATTTCAAATTTGTTGGCGGGCATGCGAGTAGAGCCGAATGTTTGGGAGATGTGCCAGTGCCAGAATACATCTCTTCTGAAATTTTCGGTTTACTACGGTACTAGCTCCTACTCACACGCGGAGGGTGAGCGACAGTGATGTTTCGAAAAGGAAAAAGGACCCACAGAAGAAGCTTGAAGGCAACGTGCACGCTTTAGAAATTGTCACACCCGCAGCAATCTTCGAATTTTTCTATTTTCCCGCATCATGGGGCAGGGTTCGTCGGTGCCGCCAAAGGCACACCATGTCGAACTCGGCGAAATAGATAGTAGCGGTGGCGGTGGCGGTGGCGGTAAAACGAACAACCCATCCACAGGAGGGGTGGGGAGAAGAGGATCTGCCCCGAGATCTCATCCGGCGGACGATCGTGCTACCGCTAGCCAAGCTGTTGGTGCCAAGAAAGATGACGGAAGAAATTCGACTTTGCTGCCGCCACCGCCTCGTCCTCGCGAGCATAAAGTTGAGCAGCAGCAACCTCAAGATACGGCGTACCGCCCGAAGGTACTACAGCCCCCGTTACCGTCGCAGATCGACGTCGTGCCGACGACGAAGCCTGAGGAAGAAAAAGAAATAAAAAATGCATTGAAGATAATAGCCGCTTCCTTTTCGGTTATCCACCGACGACTATTCGATATTGCGATTGGAAAATGTACCACACCTCGAAGCTTCATCATCGACATCCCTTCTTCTGGCCCTCTATCTACACATCACATGCGTTCCATGGCGACAATGGCAGAGTTGGAGTTCCTCGCGTCGCTGAAAAAAGAACTGATTTATCCCGAAGAAAAAAGCGTGTCTGACCCGTTGCCATTTGACGTCTTTCTTATGGAACCGTCACTCTTTCGACCAAGTACTGATTTACGGCAACAACTTGCCATATGTGTCCCCACAAAGAAGAAGAAGGGGGAACGAACGAAAATAATGATGTGGTATGACGGACGAGGCTCGTTGTGGGATCTTGCACCGCAAAGTCACAAACGGAAGGTGGCCTCACTATCCGGTACGGCAAGAATACTAGAAGCTCTGGCGTATCCTCCTACACCGATGATGCGATTTGCTATGTTGCGCGAGATGATCGTAGATTCTAATCATGCACACATGGATATTGACCCATTATCTACAACCAATATGAACGACTCCCAGCAAGACGCTGTCTCAACAGTTGCGAGCTCGTACTTCACCGACGGCCTGTTCTGCGTCTTAGGTCCCCCGGGCTGTGGAAAGACCCATACCATCAATGGCATGATTGCGGCTGTTGGCCGGGGAACTATCGTCACTGCTCCGTCAAATGCCGCGGTTGCAAACATTGTCTTGAAAGTCCACGCCTCTTCATATTACGACATCGAGGACATTGTGGTTTTTGGCCAAAATTGTGACGAGAACGTACAATTTTTAAACCCTCTTCACCGCAGCGAGAAATTCTACAAGTTCATGAAAGCATACAGCAAACTCACAGAAGTTGACGCTCAGGATCGAGAGCGAGAGGCATTTGCATCTTGGCTGAAGCTGGATCACGACGCGACTATTTCAGATTTTGCACAACTTTGCCCCTTCATTGATCTCGAAGAAGTGAGTGGTCGTAATGTCCACAACGCCAAACTCTCCTCCGCATCTGTGATTTTTTGTACCTTGAATAGTTCTGGCTCCAACATGCTCAGGAGAGCAGTTCAGGGTGCCTTCTCAACCTATATTTTGGATGAAGCCGGGCAGTGTCCCGAGGCAGGTGAGCATAGAGACGTTCGTGTAAATTGGATCATACCGTTTTTCTTTTATTGACGAATGTCTCGGAAAATGAGTTCCTGATTCTTTCCTCGCCACTCATTGATTTTACTTTGCCAATCATATTCTTCCACATCAGAGTTCTACATCGCAACAACATTTCCAGGTATCAAGCGAATCATTGTGGTTGGAGATCCACAGCAGCTACCAGCAACGGTGATAGATCAACACTGCGCAAAGTGCGGATACGGTATTTCATGGTTGAGGCGGACTTACCAGCAATTTCCCACAAAAATACACCTCCTCAACACACAATATCGCATGGACAAGGCAATCCTGGACTTCCCCAATAGACAATTTTACAATAAGCAAATAATGTCTGGTGATAATGTTGTTGGCCGAGAGCCGTATGTCTTAAATCCCATCCGATTTGTGGACACGGAAGAAAGAGGTAGAGAGGAAAAGAATCAATTCTCTTGGCAGAATGAATACGAGGCTGTCGTCGTGAAGTCGTTACTTAATACAGATGAGGACATTGTCAAGCTCCGTCAGTTTTCACCCAAGGCTCGTACAATCATCATCTCCCCTTATCGAGCTCAGGTTTGCCTGCTATCGGATCAGTTGAAGAAAATACGAGGAGTTGACGTTGCAACCGTTGACAGTTTTCAAGGGCAAGGTGAGAATATAATAGTGTGGGGTGGATCGGTAAAGCCGCCGTGGAGAATTTCTTTGGTTGTCCTTTTCATTTGGGGCCCCTGTGTCGCGCATCACAACGCCCCCGTCTTTGAAACGGCGACATGCTAGTTGTGTTCCAACCCGGGCGATCTTATGTGGACGCGCGATTTGTTCTAAATTTTACCCCCCTCCTTCTCTCGCCCGTGCACTTCCTTTCCCCCCTCGATCATCGATCCACAGAAGCAGAAATCGTGATCATCTCCACTGTTAGAGCGAAGCATCCAGGGTTTGTTGACAACTGCCAACGTTTAAACGTTGCTCTAACCCGAGCTAAGCGCGTGCTTCGAGTTGTTGGCGACCTGTCTTTCTTTCTCTCTCTTGGACAAGAATCCACCTTGAAATCTCTTGCGAAGTTTTATCGACATAGACGCCTAACAAGCGCAGCTCGAGTCCAATCCATAGCTTGGACTTCCCCAGATTGGGAACGTCACACTCTTTGGATTCCCACTATGACGGCAACATTTTACCACTCAATCAGGAAAATGACCCCACGTGACAAAAATGTCTGTTTCAACACTTTGCTTGCAGTTTCAATACCTGATATAAATCTCCTGATCCCTCGCCCACCTGAAAGGTCTTATCCAACGTGGTATGTCTCGTCCTTGAGCGGCTACAGCCACTCTATCTGTGTTGTCTGGATCGCCAAGCTCAGGGGGTCCGATCTGATGATAGAAGCTCATTTCGCCGGCAAAACACACCAGTGCAATCAATTTATTCAACAGCACATGAATGTACCGGTAAATGCTTGCGCTGTCAAACCTGACCTTAGTGGTATTCTAAAGAGGGTTAGTGACTCTGTCGAGAGAAGCAAAGTCAAAAACCTTATCACTTCTTGGCCATTATCCAACCCCTTGCAAAATGCGATTATAAGTAGCAATATAGATTGCTTGCCTCAAGGAAATCTTGTCCTTGACTCATATCAGCAAGCAATTGCTATTGCGCCAACTCCTCTACTGATTGAATCTCGGTCTGGAACGGGGAAGACCAATGTTCTATTTCAGCATGCTATTATTCATACACAGCTGGAACAGCAACACTCTCCAGGTTGCTTCCTGACCGTGTCACCGCGGCTTTGCAATGAACTTAGACAACGTTATGAAGAAATCCGCATTATTGAGAATGATGGTATGTTGTGTGTTTTGTGCTTCTCGTGACCTTTTATCTACAAGAAAAAGTACCTGTGCACTACGCAGATTTTTTTTCTAAGCAGCCGCTTATGAATCACTCATTTCTTGATGACAAATAATCTCTTTCTTATCCTCCCTCCACCCGAATCCTTTATACATTTATTAATTTGCAACTGGAGATGTACCAAATTTCCTCTTCTTTTCTCAGGAAGATCTTCTTCGCGCCCTTCTTGCTACTTCCAGTATTGACGATGCGAACATGGATGATTTATGTAACTTTCGTGCCTACTGCAAAGAGAGAGCTCTTACTTCACACACTCGTGCGGACATTGAAGAAAAATTAATCGAAAACGAAATCGGAGGAGTCATTTTAGGGTCCCTCACTGCCGGAATAAAAAAACGACCACTAAATCGAGAAGAATATCTTGAAGAAAAACGTAGTAATATCGCAAACAAAACAGAGAATGGCAAATCCACCAGAAATTCTGTGTATAACGAGTTCGAAAAGTACCAAAAATGGAAACTTCAACGAAACTCACGTGACATTAATGACATCGTTTTGATGCTTCTCAAGGATCTGAGTTTGGCGCAGATTTTTGATTCTGGTGCGTATTATTGAATATCCGTATCTTCACTAAGCCTTTCTTTCTCTCACGTTTACTTCCCCATGTTTGTATTTTTATTGTTTCGCAGCCTATATTGACGAAGTCCAAGATTTTTCATACGCATCACTCTTATTGATATGCACCCTTGGTGGTGCCCAAAATTTGAAATGGATTTTTGCTGGAGACACTGCGCAAATGGTAAGTTTTTGGTCTGAACATTTGCATTTTGTTGCGCAGCTTGATTTATTGTACAGCACTTGTTCTGCCTATCTTGAAAGTTCATAAAAGCAAACCCATGCACTCACTACTCATGTTGTCAATTTTGCGCGCCAAAAATGACAGATATCAGTAAGTGAAAAGCGTCTATGCCACATCATAGCCCTTAACACATACCTTTCACTCACCATATTTATGTGTCGTCTCCTATAATTATTGGCAGCCTGGTTGCTCGTTTACTTTTAATGGTCTCAAGCAAACTCTGCTTTCTCTTGAGGCTGGGATAGAGTCAAAGCTGTCAAAGGTCTCGCATTTACTTGTAAACTATCGCACAACAAGAGATATTCTATTACTCGGAAATTCAATTCTAAGCGTTGCAAAGAGACATTTCCCTGATCAGATTGCACACAGCCTACCAGAAGTTGCGATGAAGGACTTAGGGCTGAAGGTCCGCATTTGTGATTTTGATGATGCGATTAGCTTGGCAGTGAGATTTGGCCACAACCAGGCACTCATACATTCATCTGAAGATGCTAGTGACACCAAGAGCAACCACGTTATAATTTTTCAACAATGGCTTAAGGACCACCCTTTTATTTTGACCTCATTGGAATCAAAAGGCTTGGAGTTTGACGATGTCGTTGTCGCCTTTGATTTTTGCCGACACGTGTGGGACGTCACTCGTGAAAGAGTGGAATCTCTCCGCATGCTCCGAGAGATGTATGTTGCTGTTACAAGGGCAAAGCGCCGCGTGGTAATACTTGTGAGGAGAAATGATTCTGCAATGAGAAGTTTCCTTAATAGTCTTGGATGTGATATCGAGGCCATAAAGGATCAAAATCAATTTCAAGTTGAGTTTGACTGTGAGACTAGCGCCGAGACATGGCACCAGAAAGGGGTTGATTTATTTGAGGATTGTCATTTTGGGCTCGCTGCGAGTTGTTTTGCTGCAGCAAATCACTGGGGTCTGTCTAATTGGTCCAAAGGACGGCATTTGAAGAATCTTGGCAATCGCTCCGAGGCTGCCAACTCATACCGCCGGGCCGCTCGTTATTTCCTTGAAGCGTTAGATTATAAGCGTACCCTTGATGTACTTCAGGAGCTATCGCATTGCCCCCCGTGGGATCAAAACGACAATTCAATATTTGACGCAGCACAATCGGAAGCCCCAGCTCACTTTACGCGCCATGAAACAGTCCGACTTTCGCTTGTCAGAGATTGTTGGCAGAACATCGAAATTCGCGACTTGAAAGATCCGGATACTTCCACGCTTTTTGCTGGTCACAGGGACCACGCCAAACTGAGGAGCATCATCATAAGGTGCCAAGAAAAAGATAGATGCGCGATTGGTAAAGTGCTTCCGTCTGTTATTGGTCATTATTACCACACAGTGCAAAATTACTCATTGGCGGTAGAACTTTTCATCCGCAGCCACGAAATCAAGTTGGCCATCGAAGCAACGAGAAGTGCAGTGGAAATAGCCAAAACCAGCGATGAGCAGATTCGTGCTATTATCCAAGCTTGGTCCCAAAGCCCTCGATCATTGCGCCATTTACATGAGGAAAGCTACATACCGCTCTTAATCCGTATGTATTCATCTCCATTGGAAGCCGCAGAATCCGCGGGTCGAAAATGCGTACATACGTTTGGGCGGAGAGTTGTGAAATTTGCTTTGGAATATGCTAATATTGGGCTGACGAGCCTCTACGACTTTCATCCGACCGAATTCAGGGCTGAGGTGAACACTACCCTTGAGAGTACGCTCAGTTGTTGCATTGATATTGTCCGATGGTACATAGACAAGCGCGATTTTGAAAATGCGAATGAGTATGTGCAGCGCCATTGGAAAAATATTCCCAATGCGGAATTTTGGGACATTCTTTGTGTCGATTGTAAAATTCGACCAGGGGATTTGATGAGAGAGCTCAAGCGCAGGAAACTTTTAGTTGATGCAATATGCCGTGTATTTTTGCCTCAAATGAGTTTTGAGGACGCCATAACAGCTACAGAACTGGAATTGGGCTCTCTCGCACTCGCGGTGCAACGCGGAGATGCCGAGAAACTTAAAGAAGCCATAAAAGCAAACTCTCAGTATTGCAAAAATAATGGAGCATTTTCACAGCTTCACAACTCGACATTGTCCACTTTCCTTGATCTTTGCCGGGATCCGTATTTTGCTGTCACGAAACTCCAAGCGACCTGTGCAAAGTTTGGAAAGGAACGCGTCCTGAAAGCTGTGTCTTATGGGGGGCCTTACAGGGAAGACGCGTGGGTGTTTCTATCACACTTTTCAATGAAAATTTTCAAAAAGACGCGTAAGTATGAAATTCTCAAGTCATTTAACAACGTTGGTAATAATGAGAGTGCAAACTGGTATGCAGAGCTCAACAGGGAGGCCTGGACGAACAAAGAACTTATTGATTTGGTTGAAAACATGGGATTGAAGCCGTTCCCTATTGGTGAGGAATTATTTCGGCGTGGAATGGCTGTGCAAGCTTTACCCTACGCGCTTAGTGCAGGTGACGAGAAAACTGCTATTGAATCATCAATCGAAATGCTCAAATCATCGGAGGCCGCAGAGAAGAACCTCATCAAGGTACTATCTGCGTGGAAAGAGGGGAAACCCGATGTGTCCCAATTGCTTCAACCCCCACGCGCCTTGCTACATTTGTTCACCCGTCATCCAAAATATGAATCATGTGACGAAATGACAGCATTGTTAATCTCGTTTGGTCCAAGTGTTACTGCGTTTCTAAAGATTCATGCTTCTGAAGGAAACTGTGATGAAACTATTTTGAAAAGAATTGCAAACCACCATCTGCAATTACGCGAATGCATTAAAAGCCCGTGGTATCGGGAGAAAATCAACGTAGCGCATGATTCAAAGGCTCTGTTGCAATCTCCGAATATTGGAAATGCCGGAAAGAAGAATGAGAAGAAAGGGCAATCAAATAAGAATAACGAGTTTCGTTCTGTTTCAGCTTCAGACCGAATGATTATCACCGACAAGCCAGATGGTGCTGTACTTGTGGTCGAAACACAAAACGGGAAGAAAAACAGAAAGAAGAAAAGAAAGAACAAAAAGAAGCGCTAGTCCAGTCTTTGCGAAGTTGCTGAGAGCTGAGGGTTTTAGGGGGGAGAAGGTGCATGTACTAGTTGTTATCGAAGGAGCAATATTAAAGGCTAAATGAGGTTTATCAAACATTCACTTTGTCTTCAATTTTAGTTACCTTAGCAGCAAACGATGTAGTATAGCATCCAACAAATACTTGCTATTGTTTATAATTAAACACCTTAATTCCCTCCTTCGTGTATATAGTACCTCTAGGTGAGCTAGTTTATCACAAGTAGGAGTTGTCACATGGAGAGTATATCTTAGCTTCTCGTTGTCCTTAAAAAAACACTGATTCTTATTCAGTCATGACAACATTGACGAAGACAACGACATTGGCAGTAGTGGCAGAAGATGTGATGGCGGTAACGACAGCAACGAAAACAACAACAAGACCACATGGTGATGTCATGTGCTACTGCAGTCACGGGGATGAACAGCTTTGTCTACCGGCTTTGAGGGTCATAATTACCACCCACATCAACAGAGAGACGAAGACAACGATCAGGACACATATGACAGCGGGATATACTTTGTCACCTTCTTTGAAAAAAAACACTGGTGGTACCTCTCCCTTTTTGATCAATTTACGGCAGCAATGCTGCCACCTGCTCGCCCCCGATACCGCTGTCCTTCTTTGATCCATCTGGTCTTTTGCGGTTCGAATCGGCACGATTACTACAGTCAACCATGTGTATGATGTATCTGATTTGGTACACAGTTCATTCCAATCTATATTCTATATAAAGTCTTACATTACCTTTGCAAGGTACTGCAGTGTGAGGTATGATGTACCGTTATCCGTTCAACGAGGAAGAGAAATGCGATGGATCGAAAAAGGTGAAAAAAAAGAGCTGTTTCAATGATGATCGATCACACAAATAAATTCAAAGCACTTGTATTAATTCACCACATCCGGTCTACAGTACCGGTACTAGTACGTAGTGTAGTAGATGAAGGGATAAGAGAAGTGATTACATAGCTTAGTAATATGAATCTACCACCCCCCACACACTTCATAGAATAAGTAAAGTGAGTGAAAGTGAAGTGGAGAGAGACACTACATAAAATATGTAGACATAGAAGTAACAAAGTCCCAATTCGAGGGACGAGTTTCAACTTTTGCTGCCGCTGCTCCAATAGGACTTTGTTCATGTAGGATATCTAAAGGAGGAAGTTTTTCCCGTACGTCCTCAGTTTGCACACCAACCCCTTGTTGTGTGAGAGGGCTATATATGTTGATATCCTATCTAGCGGGTACTAGTCATGATCACCACTACCTAGTATCTCTAGATTCAGTACACTAGTTTGCGCACAGTCATTGTCAGCACATCACCGTCAAGTTGCTCCTCTTCGCTGTCAGTAACCCATAAGTTAGTTACCTAAGTATTACAGTACCTGTACCATGGTATGTTCACCTCATCTTAACATATGTAACTAACTCTTTTCACTACTTCCAAAGCGGATATAATCATCATGCCTATCACCGCCACCTCATCCGATACAATGATCACCCGATTCATCCACCGTAACATATATCGAGTCGGAAATGATCCTGAATTCAGCTCCATCTGATTGGTCTGCCAGAAGCTTACCAATATTTTCAACGCACTCCGCAACCCCACAATCGATTCCGGCTGGACGGGTCTAGTCACAAACACCACTGTCTACAGAACTTAATCTAATCGACCGTTTGTTAGAGCAGTCGATCCAGGGGATTTCCCACTATACAGTATGGCCCCCATCCCTGCAATGGAACATGCTCGTGTTGATAATACAGTGTTACCTGTGCTATCTTGGGCCCAGCGTAAGATAACTATGGTGCACCAGATAATTTTCACTACTCCGGCCCGCACTCAGACTACGTTGGGTACAACCTGAACAAGAATTCATCGAGCTTGCTAAGTGGGAACTCGTACATGGATTCACATGTGTCAACGGAACAAACCAATGCCGATACCATTATTCAAATCTTCGTATGAATTCTTGCGTAATTAAGTAAATCATACCACACATATGATTGTGTATGGACTTGGACGTAAGTACAAGCTCATACCAGCTCTACTCAAGCTTTGATTGAGCCAACAAGTTATCGCGAGATCGATCAGAAAAAGGTCAGAAATGGCCAAACACAACAACTAGAATTAACTCTCATTATTTTAGTAAAGTCATGTTTTTAACAAACTTTTAGTTTTTAGTATCTACTATTATCACCAGAGACTGCACTGCCAACTTGGACCTATGTATGCAAACAGCTAGATCTTATCAACGAGATACAGTATTATGTTTGTGATATGCTTCAAAGGCATGTATATATGACATAATTATTTACACAACCGGTTCTAAAGGTATGGCTAATTCGGGAATTTTTACTGCATGCAATGGTGGAATATATGCATCCAGTTGGTCATTATATGCATGGACACTAGAGAAATTCAAAGGTGGAAAGTTGATATACATACAGGATCATGCTTTTCCTCTAATGTAATGATGTTAGAATTTGTTGGTATGTATCCTAGCATCATACTTAATATCAAGTTGTGTAATAACTGTATCACATGAGTCAGTATATTGCATCACTCCTTCATGATACAACACCCAAGATTCAAATATGTAGGATTCCACGCAAATTGGAGAGTATGTATCGTTCACTACTTCTAGATAAATCATAATATGTGTACTATATGATACCAACCTGCAGATATATGTACATGATGAGACTCCATAATCTACCATTATCTTACTGTACAGGT
>JALLOR010000009.1:0-19411 GCA_036939395.1 Porosira glacialis
CAGTATTATTTGTACTTAGACCTACTGGTACTCTTGTATCGGCTTGTCGAAAGATTTATTTCTCTTGCCAAGAGAGTGAGTGGAGTAAGCGAGGGAGGGGGCCAGCTACGTACAGTACTCTACTAACTCTCTCTAGAGAGAGGTACATTAGTTAGTAGGGGCCTAGAGACCAAGGATAACAAGGATTCAACGTGTCATTTCATTTCTCGAAATCCATCTTGGGCACTGCATCACCTACCCCCAAGCAAACAAAACCAACTCCCCAAGATGGCACGCGGCGGTCGCCCCTTCGTGGCGAATCTCGACATGTACCGCAAGGTCCCCATCGACCTCCTCGAAGGAACCAGACGCGGCTCCATCCTCTCCACCATCGCCATCCTGACCATGGCCACCCTCTTCTTCCTCGAAACCAAGGCCTACTTCGCCACCGAACTCGCCACCGACCTCGCCCTCGACGGCAACAACGAGGCCATGATCCGCGTGAATTTCAACATCACCATGATGGACATGAAGTGCGATTATGCGACGGTGGATGCGTTTTCGGCTTTGGGGACGCAGCAGAACGTGACGCAGCACGTTACCAAGTTTTCGATTGATGCTGAGAACGTGAGGCATCGGTTCAAGGGGCGGACGCTGTCGAGTGTGGATGTGCACATGTTCGATCCGCATGTGGAGGAGAGCATTGAGGAGTTGCACGAGGATGGGGAGGACGCCATTAGTCTCACGACGGAGACGCTGGCGGAAGGTGAGAGACTGTTTTTGAGTTTGAGAGAGGAGAGGAGAGTTAGGGTTAGTGGCACACTTTGGTAGAGACAAATAGTCGGGGGGTCTCAGTGCTTCATCTGTAGAAACAACAGTTTTAGAGTTTGAGTACCGGCGAACACGTTGCCAATGAAAGCTAGTCAGGGAGTAGCAGGAGGGGGGGTACGCTCTTATGTAACGTATCAGGGCACAGCGAGGCCGTCATTTCTTCTCCAAGACGAAGGACCCGCCCGGCAGAGGGGGGCCGATACACAGTTTGCCCATCCTCCTTTCTTTTTATTATAAATATTTTTAAGTTCTCATGAGGGGCCGAAAGATCGGAAGATCAAGCCTTTGGTTATTTTCTTTGGGGAGCAGGAGTGCGGTGTCTGGTAAAGCACCGGAATTCCCACGCTGTGGCGATTTTTCGTGGAGAAGACTTCTCGTGTCATGCACTTATGTGTGGCACGACGTTTATAAAGTCACTGCGTTGCGGACTGGAGGGGTTCATACCTCAATTTACTCTATGGTGTTGAATGGAATTGATGGGAAATACAAATGCATCCGCCATCTATTTCATAGAATTTCATGGGGTTCCTCTTCTTGAAAGTGTCGGTAACGACAGAGCAATTGCATTGTTTTCCCTGCAAGACGCGGCAATGTTACGTCCACTCGAGAACTGCAGAACCATCTTCTTCGTTTTTAAAATCCGGGACATGGGAAAATTTATGCTTACGACTTGTTCTTTCGTTCCGGTCCTTGGGAAGGCGAACGAGGACCGAGTCACGAGGATGAAGCTTGAAAGGGTGGCTTCTCGTTGTGGAAAATAACCCCGTCCGTTTTCATCCGCGTGGGTGAGTGTGTGCCTGCGGCCAATGCTCCACCCTTTTATTTGCATGATTCAAGATGAAAATTTCGTTTCGCAGATTTTTTTAAAACCTTGAAAGTAGCCGGCGAATGAAACATCTTGATTGTATCGGTTGGCGCGCAGAGGGGACGATTTTTTGAATCTACGGAGGCATCGGCGAGGCAACGCGCAAGGGGGGGGCGTGAGAAAGAGTAGCAATACAGACCCACCCAGCCATACGAGGAACCCGACGAAGGACGGATCCATTCACGACCCACCAAAATATGGATTTGAGAGGCATGTATGCGTATAAATGGGGAAAATAAGCGACATGCGTGTGCCGGTCCGTAAGCTCTGCGGCGGGAAACAATATTGAGATTGAGGAAGCGTCGAGTTATCGCTGCTGCTTCTAGTTGACTCAGCGGCTTTGGGCGTTTGTTCCTTGAATTTGCCATTTTACTCTTGGGCACGATTCTTTGTTGGTTGTAGGGCTTTGTTTGGGTGAGAACCATTGGGGCGATCAACTGGGTCTCGGAGATTCAACCAATGGTGGGCGAGGCACACCCTCGATAGGAAGCGGAAAGTCTTTTTTTCCTCCCCTTCCTCCCACTTGTTGGGACGTTTGGTTTGGGAAGTTTGAGAATACGTATTCTTCTGGTGACCGTCGCAAGTATGAACCTCAGTTCAGAATTGTTGGGCGGCAAGCGCTTTTTAATAATGTTACAGGGTTGTGTCGTGGTAGTAACTACCTCCTCCCGCGAGGCATCGACGAACAACGCAAAACGATGTGCGCACTCGAGAAATGTTGGTTGAATCATGGTGAATCTTGGTGAATCACCGACGAGCATCAATTTCTTAAAACACTCTTGAGGCTCGCCTTTTCCAATCGAAATGCTGCTGCCGCCATGTGTATACCATTGTCAAGACTCACCCCTCTCTCTTCCCAAATGTCTTTCATGCTTTGCATTACCTCGAACTCATTCCCCTGTTTGTCGATACGAACAAACAACTGTCTCTCCAGCTAAGAAAGAATACAGTTACCTGTTTGTCGACTTCTTCGCCAACTGGTGCTCCCACTGCCGCGACCTCGCTCCCACATGGGAAACATTCGCCGAGGTCATGATCGAAGCAGCCGAAGCGAAGGTGGAAGGTCAGATCGAGGGCAACGGCAACTATGAGAACCACCACTATACGGAAGAAGACTACAACGAGGCCGTGCAGCTCGAGCGGCCGGTATTCATTGGCAAGATTGATTGCGTCGACCACCACGAACTTTGTGTGGAAAACAACATTTGGGCTTATCCGCCGCTGCGCATGTTCGTGGATGGAGAATACTATCAGGATTACCAGGGACATTGGACGGTGGTGGAATTGACCCATTACGTCCATGATGTGGAGAAGCTTAAAAAGAAGGGGAACGATGAGGATTTTAAGGACGTCAAGGACAGTGAGTGATGATTGATTCAGTAATTGCTTACGAATATGATGTCCCTTGTCTTGTCCGACATCCACATGATAAACGATGCATCGCTTTTTTGAATGCACTCAAAATACTTTGTTTCGTGAAACTCAAATACGTTTCACCGTTTCCATTTCGCTATTGATGTTCATGAAATACGTACAACGAAAAAAACTTGTTTTCCAGTCGCCGTGGAACGCGTCGTCAAAACAGACGAACACGAACGGTTTGCCCTCTTCCTCGAAAGGAGCCGTGGACGCATCACTCACACTTGGGCGGACAAGGACCATCCGGGATGCCAGATCAGTGGCTTCCTCATGCTTGACCGCGCCCCGGGCAATTTTCACATCCAGGCCCAGAGCAAAACCTCCGAATTCGCCGCGCACATGACCAACGTGAGTCACATTGTCAACCACCTCAGCTTTGGTAAGCCCGTCACCCAAAAGTTCGCTGATACTGGACTTGAGAACACCCCGGAGGGATTCTACGAGACGACGAAACCGTTCGACGGCAAAGCCTACGTCACGAAGAACGTACACGAGGCGCACCACCACTATCTCAAGGTCGTCACGACGGAGTTTCATGCGCCCGAGATGGCGCTCAACTCGAAGGGTCATCGCGTCGATATGAGTTCAACCTTGTCTCGGTTGTACCAGGTACTGCAGAGTAGCCAGCTCTCTCTTTACCGGAGCGACATTGTACCCGAGGCGAAGTTCACGTATGACTTGAGCCCCATCGCTGTGTCGTACCGAACGAAGTCGCGGCACTGGTACGATTACTTGACGTCGTTGATGGCTATCATCGGAGGCACATTTACCGTGGTGGGTATGATGGAATCGGGACTGTATTCTATTACGAGTAAGAAGAACCGCTAGAGAGAATATGTGGGTCAATTCAAAGAGTCAAACTAGCGTCGAGGGAATGATTGAAAACGTAGTAGAAGTGTAGTGGGAAAAAGAAATATAGCTAGATTTTTATAACGTTGATTTATTAAAACGAGGCACCATTGGCAGTGCTCAGTTTAAGTATGTTGTCTTCTCTTAACCTTTTTTGCACTGTTCTGAACGTGTTTTTGCTTAGCTTCCAGCTTTCGGTTAGCCTTTCCTATCCAAACCGCCACCTTTTTGCGCCATTCCGTCTCGATACGGACGTTATCCTTTTGGGCGCGACTTCTTATTGTTTGACTGCCGAGATCGTACTCCCGCTGCAGTGAGTGAACATCACGCTGTGCTAAATTGTTCAAATCGTCAAGCTTCAACTGAATTTCACGTTCTCCTTCTACCTCATCCTTTCCTTCTTGTTCCATTTCACCTTCAAACAAGGATTTCGGCGCTTCTGTTTCGACTTCCTTACGCGTGCTTGCATCAGGCTCTTGTTCTTGGGCATGTTTCATTTGCATATCATCCAACGCTTTTTGTAACTCGCGGGACCGTTGATCCTTTCTGTGCTTACTTTTACTCCGAGCAAGAGAAAGTTCTTGTTCGATCTCCTCTTTTCTCACTGTATGCCTTTGTTCACCATCTTGTATGGCAACATCCATATCGGATTTCATTAAAGCGATCTTCTTTTCTGCCTCGGAGACATTTGCTTCTTTATTCTTTGTAATCGACACTCCTTCCATCTTGAGTGATAATCCTTCCAATCGCATCTCGCTTCCAAAATGCCAGTCATCTTCTATACCGACTTGTCCGAGAATAGAGGATATTTCTTCTCGCCGTATTCTTCCATACTCATCGAACCGTGCGTCATTTCTGTCTCTCGCATCACAGTTAACCATCGCGATATCATTGTACATTGTATGGCTCGATCGACTCAAATGCACCCGCTCCCATTCACATCTAGCTTCTTCCTGAGCCTTTGTAATGACGGCATCCTTCTCCCTAACGGTATCCTTCGTGGTGCCCCCGAGTCTACGCTTCGTCTTCAATCTTTCCAAATACTTCTCCGTCTCTTTGATTGCACCTTGTTCTGGAAACTCGCCCCCCAATTTGAGTCGCGCACAACGAAGCCATTTGCTCATCATTTGCCCATCTTGCGAGGACCTGACAACAATAACTGGTTCAAACATCACTTCGTCTTCTGATTCGTCGTCGCTACTAATGTCTCCTGGTCTTGTTGGGCGTCCGGCTCCTGGGAGACGCACATTCTTATGTAGCTTCTGCTGTTCTACCCTATCCAAGCACACTTTGCAGATAGTCATAAAAACCGCCCTTTCTCGGAAGTATGCTTTCCATAAGACTGGATCAGCGCTTTCCTTGAGAGAGTACTGCGATTCGAAGTCTTTGATAAGGCTATCAAGGGCGTATTGATCGAATTTACCGTCCCATGACAGGCCCGCATTTAGCTCTTTACAAGTAGACGAGAGGCAAACGTGACAATGGTCTTCTTTTCGTTTTTGAATAATCCCGTCGACCAACGTAAAAAACAGCTTTCGCTTTCGTGCTTTTTTCAGCCAAAGCTGAGCGATAACAAGTCGATTGCCCCGCAAAGGCGCTCGATCCCACTTGCGTCTTCTCTCAAAATCATCCTCGTCTGACGAATCATCACTACTAATATCGACTCGATCGCCAGCTTTTCTCGCACCTTCCCCAGCGTTCATGAGGTTGGAATACGCATCTCGAATGAATTCGGTACCGGCTGGATCCAGTGATCGAGGTGTTATCAGCTCCACGAGATGCTGTAAAATCCACGGGCGATTCCTCTCAATAAACTTGCGCCTAAAGCGCTCACTATTCAATGCCTGCAGCTCAAGCCGATCCTTTTCTAAGTCCTCCTGTCTGCCTTCGCCTACAGCAAGCTTCATTGCAACCATATCATCCAATCTACCCTCTAGGTTTTTGGTAACCCAAATACCAAACATACTGGTGGCTGCATATGAGCACAACCGACGGACAGCCTCGCAGAGCAGTAGAGTGATCATTGCTATGATTGGAAACACAGGATCGGCAAGAACTACATAATTTTTTCTTCGAAGCAAGATAGTGATCGCCATCATATTGGTGAGCATTCCGATAGTGTTATAACCGAGGATGAAATAATGCTGCGACGAAAAGCAAAGCAAATCAAGTGTCTGCACACTCCCGACGATGCTTTCGTCAGGTGTAGAGCTCAGATTCCATCTGCTTTCGCGATTTGCAAAGCGCCACTTTTGATAAGCAAAGTAATCGTACACGCGCCACCCGTACATGAGTTCTTGAGTATTAAGGACAAATGCATCAACCACTGACGACCAGAAGATCATGTAAAAAGAAAAAATCGTGTAATACGCGAGCTCATCCTGATTCAAAAATGGAAATGGCCGAAAAAAAGAGCAAGGGAATGCGAAAGCACGGAAGAACAAAAAGTTAAGTCAAGCAAGTACAGATCAACACGAAGAAATTGGAACGTCGCACGGCATAGTGCTACATGTGTTAACATGAACTTCCGATCTAGTCTATAATACCCACGAACACAGTACTCCGAAAAGAAACCAACTTCTCACATAACAGAAGTGATATTACGTACCCGATTTATGCCATGCTTCAATGCAACCTCCGTTTCGCGAAAAAAGAGCATAAAAAAGAGACACACGAAGGGAACAAGTATGCTACCGGTCTTCTCGACGCTGAATAGCCCTATCGCATCCAACAATGGTTCAACGCCTTCCCTCCGGAGCTCGATATCTTCGTTAACTTTCCGCCACTTCAAGTCCCGTACCTTCCGTTCCATCCTCGTGAGACGATTCCCGCCGATAGTTTGCCCCGCAAGCATCTTCCAGCGGGGCCAAAGCGTCGTTATTGTCACGATAAAAGGGTGAATAAACACTCTTTCTACAATAATCAGTGAAGACCCAACGAGAAATCCCAACGAAAATTCAACAAAGTCGTGAGCTCCGATTGTAATCAAGATCCCAGTAGTCTCGATAAGAACCAAGAGCGGCGCTGCCAAAAGTGACTCCTTAAAAATGTTGTTTATGACGAATTCCAATACTATTTGCATGACTTTGTAAGCCAAGACAAAACGATATAGGTCGTTTTTGTAGGTATCCGAATAAGTAAACTCCCACACGCATAGTAGGGCAGCCTGAAGGCAGGAGCTAGTCCAGAAGAAATGCGCACGTTTAGATAAAGTGTCGATGGCATGTCGCTTCTCGTCAATGTTACCTGCGCTTGATTCATCTTCTTGCTCACTCGTGTTGATTTCAGGGATCAGTGCTGCAACTCCTGTGCTTGATATATAAAGGCCAAGCACTAACATCGCGGCACCAAGTCGGCCAGTGCGATTTTCGGCGCTTTATGCATCACGGATGGTACCCGTGCTCACCCAATCTGCATGGACGTCATCAAATGTCCATGAGGTCCTCTGATTTTGCACGAGCCAGGAGTACACCGCAATAATTGTCAACATATATGGCCCTATCGCCAAAAGAACCCCCCCTAGCTGGGGAGGTGTCACCAGTCTAACCAGTTGCCAAAGTTGAAGTGATGGCGGATGCCGAAGCTTCGTTAGGAGGCGGTTAACACCCCACACAGAGCAGCCGATGCAGCAAACGATAACCCCTATTAACGTGAATGCGAGGAAGTAAACACCCCCACCAAATTCAAAACGATTAAGGAGACGGAAATAATCCATAGGAAAAAATCGCACCTCAAAATCGTAGACAGTAGACTTAACATCCCCTCTGACATCAACATCACACGGATTAATGCCGCGGTTTTGCATGCCATCGAGAAGAATTTTGCTTCCTCCAAAATATTCTGGTGGCAGCGTGGTACAGAGTTGATCAAAGTACATACTAGCTTCCACCAACCGTTTTTTCCCTCTTGGCATTTGGTAGTATTTTAATTCAAGTTCAATATGACGAGGGATTGCATGTCTAAACCCGCTGAAATCTTTGTTCACTGTGACAGGAATATTCCTCAGTAGGTCAAGTTCTCGAGTTCTACCCCACCCCTCAAGGCTCCCTGCTTCAAAATGATCTGCCAGAATGGCATCACGGGAGATGTAAAATATAGTGGAACCAGCGGGTGCTTCATACCAACGGATGTTTTCTCTCGCCTGCCTGATATATTCTTCGTATGTGCAGCGTAAATGCACCCCCCTCGAAATTTCGAGCGTTTCTACATACCCCTCAATATCAGAAACATCGTCTATGTCGAGACACATATCACTGATGGGGATCTGATTCTTAAAAAATGGAAATTGACTCATTGGAGCAGCACCATCCACTGAAATACAATCCGGATGATCTTCAAGCAAGCGGCTCAAACTGATGTGCGAATCATACCCATCGCAATTTGATAGGAATGGAATGTAAGGCAGCCCAATAGACGAAAATCTGGAGGTGGGATCGCTGCGCTCCCACCACCCATTATCCTCACGAACCGAGTTTGCTTCGTCTCTCACTGCATATGGATTCACAATTTCTCTTCCGTCATCCTCTTGAATGCTGTGATTTCCACTCACGATCGTAGGCAAAGAATGCCGAGGTTCTCCAATGGACCAATGGAGACATTGCTTGGTCTATCAACCAGAAATCGAGTCTCAATGACCTTATCTCCACTTGCTTCAACATCCATTGGTAAATTCAGTGGCAGCTCCAAGGACAAGCTCTCAAACAGTGACTTATCAATTATTGTCAACCACGCGGCTTGTGTAGTATCCCCATTTAACTCTGCAAATCTATTTGGAGAATGAACTCTTGTCAACACTTTATCCATTGGCCTGAAATAAGATTCAAAATCGGAATAAAACTTGCCGTGAAGGAGCTCAGCCGCAATGGTGATACGCATCTGTGCGAGCGCAGATATTGATAGTTGAATATGCTGATGCTTGTTGTCGGGAAATCCACTATCCGAAGGTTGATTCGTGTTGAAGAATTTAGGCATCGAATGCGGCTGGCACCTACAGCAGCCAGTGAAATCCAACCAAGTCTTACTATTTCCAGGAAGGTTCGGATTATGAGGTTTTCTGTCATTGAACGGCTCTTGCCAAACGTTGAACAGTTCGAGTGGTACCGGATGATCTACGTCCTCTTGTATTACAATGTTCATAAAGAGCCGTCCTTTGGGTTTTTCTGATGGCGGCTCGTGGCCTGTTTCCAATTTAAATACACCCATAAATTCATTCCTAATCACCTCTTCGGCTACGTCTGTGCACGTTCCATCTCCTTGACACGAATTCAGCCCCTTCATTTGTGGATCATCCGAACAGCACACATCGTTCTTCCACTCAACATATGCATCCCAAGTTGCTGACATTTGTTTGCAATCATAGATCTCACCAAGGTCGCCATTTGTTAAGGTGTCTTGGCACAAACGCCGAAACGTCCGATATTCCCACTTTGAATCACCACAAAAATAAGGCAAGGATATGCACTTCTCGATATCAGGCTCTGTAAAGAGTAAGAAAAGAGGGTGCATTGAAGCGCTCTCCAAGCCTTGTGCATTCTCGTCAGCCATCTGTTTACACGATTCGACGCTTGCTTCAGAACCATCTCCCAACAAACAAACATCTTTTCTGTTGCTCTTTAAACAATTGTTGAGAAGATCAAACTGTTCCGAAAGACTGGGGCTGGTACAAGATGGAGATGCTGTCTTGTCGGCACTTGCCAGGCACTGGTATCTCAGTGGGCATGGTGTGCAGCTGTCGTATATAGAAAATCTATAATGAGCATCGTACGTCATGTTCGTATCAAGTAGCGTGTTGTCAATGGTCACAATGGCAACTTCCAACGGATCAAGCTCCAACGATACACCGCTCTCCTCCACAAACCCCAGATCAAAACCGGTGGATTTATTGGTTGTAGCGTTTTCTGATTCTCCATCGGAAGACGGTAGGATCCAAATTCGATCCAACACTTCACCATTTTTTGTACAATCGTCGATTTCAACGGAACCAATGGGTGCACTAGTACCATTTGGGCACTTTAGTAGATTTTGGCACTCGCACCAGCCACGGCGAGCAGGAACAAATGCACCGCTATCCTCAAGTTTCAAGTACACAATGTCTTCTAGCTTCTCTCCGTACTGTTGGATTAATTGAATGGAACGATCAAGGTCAAAAATATATGGGTCAATTGCAGGCCTGAATCCGTCTCTGATCTCCTTAAGTTCATCATTGTACTCACTGTCAATGTTGCGCCTCAAATCGCCAAAGTTGGCAAACACTTTCTTTGTTATTGAGGTAAATTGTATAGGGAACATAACATCGACTTCGTCATTAGTGCCGTAGTTCTCAAGCTTTAAGAAACCTTTGCCATCAACCCCTTCAGTATGGATCGCACCACTTGTCAAGCTCGGAGGAAAGTTCCCGCTCGGATTTTGCCATTCACAAACGGGTCCATTCGACCATTTGAGACCAACGCCCTCCATAGATGGGTCCATTTCAACGGCCGAATTATAGTCCCTATGAATTCGAGTAAACCAAAAATCTCTTTTTCCTTTGCCTTGTGTCATCACTGTGTCTCCCAAGCCAAAATCGTCAAGTGGCTCACTGGACGTGCATTTCCACAACCTGGAAACACAACAATGGTTCAAAAATAGACGTGCGGCAGTTGTAACAATCTAGAGTGAGTTAAAATACATGGCAGAACAAATCCTCCTCCTTCTCGTTTGTTTCGTTTGTTACACGCACCGATACACAGCAGCCAAGACAAAGAATTGACGATTACAGGAGCATTCCTTGCGCCTTTCTGCTTCGGCAACAAGCCGAGACTTATTATCTCGCGCACACGTCTCTTCATATTTCGTTGCTTCGTTGAGAATCTGCGGGCGAAGGACTACGTCGTCTCTCGGACTTGATGAGTATGGCATGTCGTAGATGCCATCAGAGTCCCGATCGAACGGTTTTGTCAGGTACTCTAAATGGGCATTATTGACTGTGTTTTTATCTTTCCACTGTAATTGAAACCTTTTTTTCAAATCAGGATCGCCACCTTGTAGACATATTACATCGTGTTGAGTAAACAATATGAACTCGTCGCCGCCATGGTACCGTAGGTGTTCATGTCCGCCAATGTGATCAGCATCGGATTCGCTTAGCATACGCACCAAGCTATCGCCTGATATAACTCCTTCCAAAGGATTGGCAGTTCCAGTTGGACAAAAGAAATCTCGAGGACATAATGGAGCTTTATACTTTGTACCACTTCCGCTCTCGCAATATTGACCAGCTTCGCAGATGCGTTGGAATTGTCCTCTTGGAGCGTGAAGGGAAATATCCGGTGTTGTCCCAAAGTCACAAATATAGCCTACCCACAATAATTTTGATAATGAGAGCATTAGCTTATGAAAATCGGTTGAAAGAATTGATATGAGTGAATGGTGCAAAAGCAAAAGCTTACCTGCTGGACACTTGTACTGCGTAGACCCATGGAGAGACGTCGCTTCGTCGCACACAAACCCGTCATCACAAGGATTGGCCTCAGCGGCAGCGGACCTTCCCTCGGCACATATAATATCGGCCTCACAAGTACCAAAATACGTCTGATCATCTGCCAACCGAACGGCCCGCTGTTCTTGATTCTTTATTTGACAGCATTCACCGATAGCGTGCAGTTCGTACCGATCGTCAATGTAGCAATTAAGCTCGTGATCAAATACTGGGCATTTCTCAACGTCGTAGCCACCCCCGAGGTCGTGCGCAGAATCGGTATACACTATTTTAAACACCTCATCTCGCACAAGGGACTCGTTCATTAACTGTAGACCACGCGTGCAGTTGAACGAGGGGTCGTATACTCGGGCCGAGGGAAGATCTATGTAAGAATTGCTCCTGCCGTGAAAATACTTGAGGCTCAAGTCAAATCCTTTTGGCGGCGATACTGCATACATTTGATTATTGAGAAGACTAGATCCGTAGCCTTGGTGTGGGTGTCCAGTCTGTATATCATATTGTGGCCTTTTAAATGCCACAAGGTCGGGTATGGAGCAACATAAAATAAAAATGTGAGGTGAGAGTCATGGGAAACAATACTGCATTGAAGGAAGAGTGTCGTAATAACCGACTTCGTCTTCTTACCCATGATAGTCCGCCATGCGTCTGTACACCACGCTTCCAAAAGGCTGAGAATTTCTGTAACATTTTGCTCTCTGTTGATATTTCAAAGAGTTATCGTTAGCCGGTCGAAAATGCGCGCCCCGACCCAGTATGTCAATATAAGGGGGTATCAATTCACCAAAGAAGAATTCTTGATTCTCCGCACGAAAATCCTCTGGATTTAGGTTGAGGCATTCGTCGAGTGAGAATGGAGGATTTTTTGAAGAATCCGAAAAATAATATTCGAAAGAAGGTACCCCGTCGTTATTAACTATCGGCTCCCAGGGTGTCGGGAGATCTCGAGCGCCACAGGGTGTAGTCATACCATCTAGTGGGCAAGTGACACCCGTTGGACAGCGCACGCATTCACCTGTTTCCCGCAACTGCCAATTTTTGGACCACGTGCCTTGCGGGCAGGGCGACTTTCGGAAATTCAACACACAGCAAAACAGTGAGAGGAAGGTGCAAGCGAATGGAAAGAACCTCAGGCAATATAGTGTTCTCACACATGGGATTCCGTCGTCTTCAATCGAACTTCGAAATGTGCCAGGAGGACACTCTTCCGCGTTTATCAACCCATCGACAAGGCAATTTGTACCTGGAGGGCACGGGTAGCACTTTGTGTTTTGGATGGTAGGCGCATAAAACCCTGGTAGACATGCACTTGGTTCTATGAGACCGGTATGATCGGCAAAGAACCCAGCACCCGAAGGGCGTGGATTGGCTGTGCCCTTCGGGCACACGAAGCCAACTGCATTGCAAGAATAAGCAAGAATACATATTATTATGATGTTGGCTCAGCGGTGGCTCAGCGATGTGTTCTAACAATACTTTGATCACATACCAGTAAGGGAGACTTACCTGGGCAAGGGCCAGACCCCTTTGGCGACACCGACGCAGCCTCACAGAAAAAACCTACGAATTCGTCGAAAATGAAAAGCGTTAAGAGCAAACTCGATTGAAATATACGAATATGTCTGGAGGGACGAGAACAGGTGACTTACCCGCCGGGCAGGGCTGAGCATAGAGAAGGTCGCCTTCGCGAACTTCGTTAAAGCCCGTACCGGAGAAGCAATATGTCCCGGGACTACATGCGTATGGTCGGAGAGTTGTGTCATTTCGAAACATATCCGCCGTTGCGGTACCGTTTTGGCAATAGAAACCTGAAAAAATCGAAGAAAACCAAACGGAAATAAAACTTGAATAATGGCTATCGAAGGCGTAGGATTAAATGAAGAAGGAGACAATGCATACCTGCAGGACATCGAATATTCGGGCTCGCCAATCCTTTTCTCGAGCAGACGAAACCTGATAATTATTTGGTACAATGAAAGGATTGATAAATTGCAAAAAAAGTTAGGCGATGCTACACTGCACATTGCACATAACTTAAGCAGTAGCATGAATCGCGAGATGCGCCTCATATAATCACTCACCGGGCGCACATATTTTTGGACTATTATTAATTAAACAAAAGTGAAGTGAAAAATAAAGAAATCATTAGTCAAGAATACAAACTTGCAACAATGTCCAAAATAAGGCAAAGATTACTCACTCTCTCGACCCATATCCAGGGCATGTATATCCCATTGGACAGATTTGACAGCGCTCCTGACCAACCATAAAGTTGAAGAAACCCTGAGAAAACGAAAGATGCATTAGTGAAACGGCTGGAAAAGCACCACAGTCGGCTACGGACGGGCTCCAAAACAAAACAACTTACAGGCTCGCACGGAAGCGGGTCCCAGATTCGATCGTCTGGGCAGAAGGTACCGACGGGACAGGGCTTTCGCACTCCGAATCGACAGAAGAAACCCTTCGCACATGAATCCGAACCTCCGCCGGGCGTCTTCGAACCCTCCGCACAATGCTTCGAGTCAAGGCAGGACCTGGGCGAGGCGTGGCGAGATAACGACTCTTCCGTCACATTCAAGACAGTTCCGGCATGGCAATATTTGCCTTCAGGACACGGAACCGGCCTCTGAAGAGCAAAGCCCGCTGAGGAATAATCGAACGATTCGTCGATGACGCTAAGGTCCTCGCTGTCCTCCAACCGCGAGCAAGACTCGTCAAGGCAGTACCTTCCGCGAATCGGAACGATTTCCGCGTCCGAATCTAGGGGCAGCAAGTGCCGCTCCGCCCATATCTGCGCCGGTGACTTCGATGACGCCTGCAATCCAAAATCGTCGGTGGAATTGTCGAAGCAACTACTACCGCGGATCATTGTAAGATCCAGAGCGCAACTCGATGTCAGCGTCGCGGTCCCGACGCCGCACGAGTGACCGCGAGGGCAGGGCTTCCCCTTTGTCATTCCTCTTTCGTTGCAAACATACCCCGCCGGACAGGCCGTCGGAAGGGGAAGGCCAAAGATCGGACAGAGAAAACCGATGGGGCACGTGATGCAACTTCGCTGCTCAACGAGGGGCTGGTATGTACCAGGGAAACAAAGGGTGAAGTTGGAATCGACTCCGCGGCCGTCGCAAGAGGCTCCTCTTGGACAAGCCAGAGAGGTGTCAGCTCCCTCGGTACCGGCTTGGTACCATCCCGTTGGTTCCATCCAAGAGTAATCAAATCTTCCGCCGTGAACAAAATCCAGTCCGTTGTTTGAAACACCGACGGAGACGCCCGTGACCGCATCCTCGCCTCTTCGTTGCCGTTTATGCTTGCGCGCATTCGATTCGTAGAGATGTCGCGGAAGCGGCGGGGAGAAGCAGAGTACGGCCTCCCGTGTCAAGAAATGAGCGTCGACGACTGCGTCTCCGAACCTACAACTCAATGAGGTTGCATTCACAAAACTGCTTCCGGTAAATAAAACGGGTGTCCCGCCTGAAAGAGGACCGCCATTTCTTGATATGTGCCGCACGCTCGCGTCCTTCTGGTAAAGGTACTTGAGGCCACTGGAGGAGTAGTCTTGGCCGTTGGCGGTGACTTCGAAGGGTACGAGCCTCGACAGGTAGAGCGGGTAGTTGTGCGACGACTCGAACAACTCTGGTGAATCGGTATTCGACGTCGAAGAGGCATTACGAACGTGGCGATGATCGGTCAATGGCGACCATGTCAGAGCCGTCTCGGCACTGCCATCATCGCTGTTTGACAGCGGAGGAGAACGGCATGTTATCTCGGAGTTACTGACGAATTCCGCGGCGACGATGACAGAGCCGAACTTGCACAACAGTGAGGAAGATCCCTCTTTGAAAAACGACCTCCCTCGTACCGTGACCGTCGTACCCGCCTTGACCGCCGGCCCGAAGGCGGGACGGATGCCGAATACACTTATGTCACGGTAAAACCGAAACGCCCGCCCGGACGTCGTGAAGTCCCGCCCGTTCTGTGTCACTTCCAAGAGATACGCGCCCTCGCTGTGAACCGGCGTGGATCGCACCCGTATCTGATTGCTTGCCACGAACGACGCCGATACAGTCACGTTTCCAAAACGGGCCCGAATGTCGGAGGCATCCGAGAGGAACGGACCGCCAAAAATATCGATCGACGCATTCCCTTCGGCCTTGGCCGCGGATGGGTGCACTCTCGAGATGGCGACGGGCTCGTCGTAAGTGAAGGATCGCCCGGAGGAGCGCAAGAATTCTTCGTTGGCGTCTTCGCTCGTTGAGATGGCCACGATGACGCGACGTGCTATTACGGAGGCGGGCGTTATACAAATAACCTCCGTCGGTCCGTGATATCTTGCAGGAGAGACTGCTGTAATGGCGGAGCTCGACAACTTCGCGTTCTTCACAATGCTCTTGGAGTTGAACGTGCCGCTGATTTCGTAGTCTTCGTCGACGCTCCAAAACAAGCATTCGTGCACCCTGGAGAAATGTTCTCCGAGAACTCGCACGCGGGTATTGCCGCCTCTTGGGCCGTGCGAAGGCACGAGTTGTCGTACCTCGGGCACCGCCACATAATCAAATGTCACACCGCCTCCATCCTCGTTGTCCGGGAAAAAATCGACGCCACCGTTCTTGGATACGGCGAAGGAAACCCTTCCGCCGTGATTCAAATCGACGCCCCGGACGACTTCCGTCACGACCGCCCGGTAGTCGGGTTCGTGCGCGGACACCCTCGTCGGTGTGCCGCGTACACCCTCTGGTTTCACGATGAGCGACGGCACGTCGCCGGAGTAGGATGTCGATAGCAACGGACCATGTGTACCGTCCTCATCGTTGTCAACGTCGTTATCATCGTCGCCCCTTCGAAATCCAGATTGCCTACTCTGATGAAACTGCACGAAAAAATCCCTGCTCCAACCAACAATTCCGTCCTTGTACCCCCCCTCAAAACATTCCGGCAAAGTGAGCGACGCCGTAGACCCGATGTTATGCGCCGCCAGGAACTGCCCGTCTTCCCTCGAAATGGAAACCGCCGGAATAGCCTTATCCTCGTCGAGAGTGCCCCCGAAACTCCCCGCCTCGTCGTTGTACACCAAGGCGGCGATACCCCCGCCCGCCGCGCACCGATCGATTTTCGTACCGAACGTAATGCCCTTGCCACGTTCGATCAGGCACACCTTACCGGATGCGCCTCTGCAGCGAGAAGAGGCTCCGTAGCCGCAGTCAACGAGAGGGGCACTAGCAGCCGCGCGAAGGGGCGAGCCGATCATTCGATGGGCATCGTAGTATACGCCGTCGACGTGTAATTCTTCATTGCTGCTCTTTTGGTGAGTGGCACCTTCGGCGGCCGCCGCCACATGGAAGAATATGTGTGACACTGCGAGAAGTAACGGCAGCGATGCAAGTAGCGGGAAACGAAGGCGGGCTATCTTCATGCTTTGTCGATCGAGCGAGCTATATAAATGGACAAAAGGATAAAGACTAAGATGATTGCTGAAGCTTGATGGCGCCGATGCCGATGCCGATCTTGAGATTGTTCGGGAGCCCTACCTATATCGATTTAATTGAAATTATAATTTTCATGTACCAGGTATCGGCCGGAAATTTGATTTTGAAATTTAAAATCGTGTATGAGATCGCTCGAAGTACTGTACGTAGCGAGACACGGCTGGCTGTCAGAGCGCGTTGCAATTATCCGCAGAGGATGCCGTCAAGAATGATAAATAGATGAATATAGTTAACGGCGGATGCCGTCAAAAATTATAAATAGATGAATGTATAATCCTGTTACATACCTATAGGGACCTACAAAGATACTCTCAGCAAATTCTTCACAACCCGTCCTTTGCCGCCGATCTCAACACCCTTAAGATTTTCGAATTGTTTTTTAACGTTTACGGTACAGTAATAACCGGAAACACTAGATATGGAAAGAACGAGACAATTCCTCGAGGAGCGCGTAGCTATCCGGCGAGCCTGAAGTCCCGTACACGTATCTGTTTTATTCCGGGTTTGGTATGTGGGGTTCACCGGCAAAAAAAAGTGGTTCCAAGAGAACACGATTTTGGGTCATATCACATCAAGCTGTTGGATGATATCGGCTTCAGAGGGCCAACCACAGCCACACCACCGCGTGGACACACACGATACATACAACGAGCTTAAGGAGTAGGTACATGAAGTTCGATGTTCATACTCAATACTGTACCAGGTAGGCCAAGCACAAAATCTAAGTAATTTACCAGTGCCCATACTTTTTTTCCTGGTACTCATACTGGTAGTTTGTCTTTGGATTGTAAACTGCAAAGTTTGGCATTGCCCGTCACCATCGTCGGGGCCGTGTTCTCGTTCCAATTCGTGACCGTTGATACCCCCACCCCTCGCATTCGAAGGCGGAAGTAGCATTCCCTCCCTGCAACCGAAGACCTCCTTTCGCTGCCAAACCCCTTCTTGCAATTACTACATATCAGTACTTGAAAAATAAACGGAACATTTTGACAATCAACTTGACAAGTACAGAAAAACAAAACTTCTTCAAAATTGACGTCGACGCCCTTCCTTCCTTCCTTCGGCCCCCCCGCAGTCGTGTTGACAAACCCGCTGGACATAAAACACAACAAAGATGCACCCTTGGAAAGAAAGCGAGAAATTCAAAAAGGCATAGCCTCCGGCGTCGACAAAAAAACGCAATGAAGCACTCATCACCCACCACCGCACCGCAGTTGCGTCCGCAACCCACCCCTACCCCTGCCGCTAGCTCGCCTCGCCTCTCGCGGCCTCTCTTCTCCTCCTCCCGGCGGCTGCGCTTCCTGCCTCCTCCAATGCCTCCACACGCCAGAGGTAAAAAAACATCCACATCCCGAGACAGGCAACGCGGGGCTTTCCGTTGCTGTCTCGGACCCCATTTTTTTCCTCAAGCAGGGCCTCAGCTTGCTGGGCTCGCAAGTAGGTTCCTACTGGTGCTCGTAGGTGACATTGCGCATCACAAATCTACACATAAATACGCACACTCGCTACACGTAAGCACTTGACTTATTTTTTAACAACAACATCATTATTTTTTATTACTACTATCAGTCAGCGTAGAACCACGTGTATGTAGCTTATATCCTACAGTACGCACTCTCTACTAGTCTAGTGTCTACTGGTAGTTACGTAGGTAGTAAGTATGTAGGACTAAATGGACCGTAGCTTTTGAATAAATCCATCTTAGGATGCCGGCAGCTGTGCAAAATTACCTTGGATAGAGTGAGGATCTGATGAAACTAAAAGTATTGAATCAAGTAAAATACAATCGATCCCCCAATATAAGGATCATGAAATTTGAGCTTAGACTTAGATAACAATATCCTTATTTTATGGTACTATGTATACGTACATACATATGTAAATGCAGTACCAATAAAATCAAAACCGTAGATATCAACTAAGGGGACTGACTGTATGCATGTATAGTGAGTGTACTAGTTCCTATATCATTGTCTAGGAGATTTTCAACCAATAATACAAGTATTGGTACATTCTAACAAGTGTTTGTGTTTGAAATACGTAGAAAATGTGTAGGAAATTGATGTATTGCAGTATAGCATCACTTTGTGTGCAACTTAATAAATTAGAAATTCAAGAAAATCAAACAAATGCCTTAAATTTCTAATTTTTTATCAAATCTGATAAACTTCTTGTTTTCAAAAATATCAATATTTATTGTACATAAAACATGAGGGGTACAGGCGCAGGATCTATTATTGGTTCTTCTTCTTGTCTAAAATTGAGCAAAAAAAATACACTAGGAGTTTATAAATTTAATACATAATATGTACAGTATGTTGTAGAAGAGGTTTTTGGCCACAATATAATCTGGTAGAGAGTTACGGAAAAGCTTACTGAACGATTTTTTCTTTATGAACAATTTGAAAAATCAAATCTCCCCCATAGGCAACCGTAGAGAGTTAACAGGAAAATCTCCCCTGTTCAAATTAATACCGTATCATATGCTGACTGTACATTTACTACTGT
>JALLOR010000010.1:0-26936 GCA_036939395.1 Porosira glacialis
AAATTGACATACTATGCGGTCGTCTACATTCGTCTCTCTAGAGAGAGAGACTACAGTCTACTCGCGATTAGAATGTGCAAATTAGATTGCCACTCGCGATTAGAATGTGCTCTACCATGCTCTCCCCCCCTGACAACATTAAGTCGCTGTTAGAACAATCGATTCTATTAGATTACCACTCGCGGTTAGAATGCGCTCTTGCCGGAATACCCTCAATCTAAACGCGATTAGACTGTACTGTCTCCTTGAAAATTCTGAATTTCGAAATACTCGTAATGTGTAGGTCGATAACACTGGTCACAACAAAAAGATTGCCGGTCTGGCATCAACACACACACACACATTTAAATATTGGATAGTGTTCAAATATTCATAAAAGAAGACGCGATCATAAGTAATTCGAACAAAATCCTTGCCGCGGACAGTAATAAAATCCTTGCTTCATAGCTGCGACCACACTTAATTGGAAAGGTCCGAATTTTTTTAAATGTTACGATACAGACGGAAAACACATTCTAACTTTCTCAAAACTGGCGTAAATAGGTAATATGTGTATCCTCGATTACTCCCCATATCTTTTCCTTTTCATTGATGCTACCAGCTATACTGCGTACTATTTACTACTAATATATAATTTGTAATACTACAAGCAGTATGTATTTATTATGTAAGTAGGTAGGTCAATATGGGCGTTGATGGCGAGCCGTTGGTCATAAGTTTTGATTGCTGCAAATCGGAGTACAAGTAGACTGACTGTATGTGCAGTCAATACAAGTATGTATGTTGTGGTTACTTGTTTCAAAGGGGTTCGCATCGCTCGGTTCCCAGCCATACATCTCGTTCAAGTACAACAAGCACTTATATAATCGAGAAGAGATCCTATGTACATAGTAACTGCCCGCAATTTCAATTTAAATAATGCCATCACATGTCAAAAGGACCTCCGCTCTACCTAAGGATAGCCAGCATCTTGACAACCATGACTCAACACAACACATATGCACGGCAAACTCATCTCTTCAATAACCAGTTCCGCCACTTCGACATCAAATTCGTCTGAAGGGAGAGATGTCCGCCCAAGTTTTAACTACAAAAGGGTTCGACTTGATGACAAAAGATTACACGAACGAGTATCCAACAACGACGAACACCGGTTGGCGATGAGAAGGAAGCGACTGGAGCTGCGACGAAACCGAGCGGTGCTGAGAAGGACGAATACGAAAACGGGTGACAGGTCGCCCCGTAGATGATCCAGCCCATCACGAGGATGAGATGGTGTTTGTGATCTTCAAGCACGAAGTACGGGAAGATTGTGCACTTGCTCATCGATTCCAATGTGAGTGGTCGTTCGGGCACACGCGCTGCTTTATCAGAGACAGCGAGGAACAATCTTTAGGCCGAGGCATCCAAGAGGACTATCGACAGTTTGGATCACTTTATGACGAGGACCTTGCATCATCTCACGTGAGTAGACTTTTGTTTTATCAACTAAAACCAACTCACAAAATGCAAATATACTTTCCTGTCACTCCAAAAGACCCAACTGGTGGATTCCATAACCGCCCACCTCAGCAGCAACGATGGAACACTCCACAACGATTTCAACTATTACATCACCAACGCGCAGTTATATCGAGAAGGCACCTGAGAAGGAAACAACCGATAAGCCGGCAGCATTGTCAAAGGAGGAGGTGAATGCAACAATAAGGTAAAATATACATATTTGACGGTCACGCCTGATTCCTGACTGTTCATGGGGATTTTTAGCTTCACCAGACCCGCTGCAGATGCGGGGGTGCCACATTCGATTTTCATGGGGAGTGAAAGATAGCAGGGGTTGTAATATTCAGACAACGGCTACAGTACCAACAACCTTGATCGACGCCTCAGACAATGTTCCAAAAACAGCGTGAGAGGATGAGAGCGACCCGAGTCTTCGTTCGGTTGAGATGGGTCTTCAAAGAGAAGTTTTGAAATACAGTAATCTTTCTTTGACGCGTTGTGTCGACAGACAATTTTACAAACACAGCGAGAGAACCAGCTTATATTTCCTACCCATAAACATGAATGTAATATGTAGGTACAAGTACATAAATATGTATTTTTAAATGCATCAATACTGGAGATCAAGCCTAGTTTACCTGTACTAGCAAAGTAGAAGTCATTTTTATATAGATGTATAAAACTTGTATGGTTTTGGTGGGAAGCATCCAACAGAAGTCACTGGAACTTTGTGCCCCCCAACAAAAAGACTTTCTGTTGTTGTGACACTCACATCATCCACTAATGTGAGCGACTCTAATGAGTTCTCAACCTCAGTTGCAGAAGCGTGGATACTGATGGGATCTGTATTATTTGTGCATCCATTCTGACAAGAGCGCATATTGGTGGGGAATTGAAGACGAAACCAGCCTTCAAGAGGTGGTGCTGTGCCAGGTGCATGTAGTATCACATGCTGGGGTGTGCTCTGACATCCAATATGCACACCCACATCATCACCATCACAATGAAACACAAAATTTATATCAGAAAGGGAAGATCCCATTGTATTGATTAAATAATACTCATCATGCTCTTTTTCTTGGTGCTTCTCTACCACCGTGCCAGCAATGGGGATTGCATTCTCAACTTGTGATGCATCTGCCCCCAATGGCAAGAATGGAGAAGTAAAAATACCAGTAATAATATGGAATCCGTGTGCAACCCTTGGCACTCTGAAGTGATAGATTGGATTGCTAGAACCAGGTCTACTTTCAACAACATTCAGCATTGCATTTGTCCCCACTGGATCTGTGTAATTCACCATCAGGAGTGGGATCCTAGCATTCCTGAGACTATCAAAAGTTACGTCCCACTGGTATCCTCCACTACCTGTAAAATTCTTGTCAATTGAATATGAGTCGACAGTCACATGTGACACCAATCCTAAGTCTTCCAAAGCAGATTGGATATCAGCATTGGATGCATTGAATAATATTGGGTGAGTCGTCTCTACGTGTCCGTCTTGTGGCAGGGATAGCTGAAACTGGCCTCCGAGCTTTGTTGTACCTAGCTGAGTCAGTTCACACCTAACTGATGCATCTGTACCTTGAAGTTTGACAGCACCTCCACCCGTATTCACCACGTGCAGGGTTTCTCTGTCCAAGGTGGTCCCTTTGGGCAGCACTACTGACCACTTATAAGTTCCACTGGAAAATGGGCCATCCCGAGAAACAGAGAATCCATATGGCAGGAAGCTGCTCAGTGCTTCATGCATACCAGTTTCAGTTTCATTGAAATGAATCCATCGGGTAAATTTAGTGAGTGGGTATGTGTGAGATCCACCGGGTGCAATGAGACGGAAACCTCTACCTTTGTCATCATCAGAGAGATTGGTGGTACCGTTGACGATAGTTTGGGTAGAGTATGAAACTGATGAAGTATTCAAAATTTTCACATAGACTTCTGGAATATCTTCTGCTGCTGTTATTGTGTATTGCATTGCAGTGCTGGTTTGTATGTCACAAATGACCATGACATTGTCCCTATCCAGTAGTTTGTTGAGAGCTGATTGAATGACACTGGACGACAATGAAGATATGTCCAATGGGAATGATTTTCGCCCCCCTGCTTCCAGGCGGACAATACCAGAAAGACTAGCTCTTGGTGTGATCAAATGCACATCGACAAATGGATTTGTTCCCTCCAGTCCACTGGGGATTGCCTCTACCTCTAAGTTTGTGGCAAAGTAGTTTGAGGATGTAAATGTCACGAGCCATGAGTGCCCACCATTGAAATCGGAATAGCCATAATTTTCTTCGACCAGGACTTGAAAGTCATTCTCAGTTAGACCGTTCATGTTGGAAAGGGATGATTGAATATCCTCGGGAGTTGCATTAAAACTGATGGCCGAAGAAGTATCCCTTCCTACATGTAGGTAGAAGCTTCCGCCATCCATTTTTTTAGCTGTGCTGTTTGTGATGGTGTGGACATTTGCAATGGGATCACATGCAAGTTGTGGTAAGTTTCCTGCTGCCTCCAAGAACTTGATTCTCCATCCAAGATTTGGATGGAGTGTCGAAACAGTCACTTTTCCATATTGAGGCGCTCCCCAGATATTTACAACACCCTCAATCGCATGTTTGACTGTATCATCAGTAGCATCTCTTGCAAATGAAAAATCACCACTTCCCAAACCATTGTGACATGTCACCAATGCCTGCAAAGACTGCAAAGTTGAATCTTCTTCTAATAATATTTCCTGAACTTCTAGACAATGGAATGATTGTGGTAAAACCTCCTTGGATAGTGTTGCATTGGTACCAGTAAGCACTGCACGTACTTCTACCCTGGGAGGATTTTCAAAGCTCATTTTATCTTGCAACAAGATCCCCGGGAACCGTATTGTAAACGAAGGAGATTTATTTTCTTTGTCCATAATATTCTTTTTGACAGCAATATATTCCGCATATGATGTGTCAAGAACATCCACAAGAGCTGCTTCAACTTCATCTGCAGTGGCAAATACATCAATTGGTCTGCTTTGATGAATTCCAGGGCGAAAATGATAAAGCTCTAACTGGAAGTATCCTCCAAGGCCAACGCCGCTGCCTTTTCGTTTTTCAAACACGCTTAATGTGACATCATCAGTGATATCAGAGAATATGGTTTGGCTTATTCCATCAACCAATGAATCACAACACAATATCAGATCAGGGGCATCTCCAGCAAAACTGAGAAATGTTACGTCCCAGTTTAAAATGGAAGCATGAGCACCCTGTGTCCGCCACACTGACACGTCCCCAATAGATGGTAATCTTTTGAGGCCATCCTTGATTTCCTTGGATGATGCATTCCAGGGAAAATGTGGTGTTGTGTAATTGTCAAACGAGATTGTAAATGTCCCTGTCACATGATTCAGCGCCGATAGTGTAATTGTCTGGATCTCTACAGCACTCCCCTGTATTACTTCATGGGTGATTATGTGTGCATCATCACCCAACAAAGATGCGCCATTGACCTGAATCAAGCTCACATCTCCACTACCAGCAGGGAATGTGACTTTCCACTCTTTCAGCCCACGAGACTTACTTTTAAAGACATCGGAAACTTGGATCTCGTCTTTCCACTGTGGGTATATCCATCCTAATTCTTGTTTAACACTATCAGACGATGCATTGAAAGATAGTGGACTGGCAGTGAAATTTTCCAAGTAAAATTGAAAATATCCACTGAGATAATCATGACTTGCAACATATGCAGATATTACCTGCACTTCCTGTTGTGCGGAGTCCACTGAAAAATCGACCTCAATTTCCACCATGTGTTTTGACATGTCAATACCGGTCGTCACATTCCATATTTCAGTAATATTATCGCTGACATAAATTTCAAGTAATTGCTCTTCCCTCTGGATCGTAGTTGCACCACCCGTAGAAATGGTGTGAATTTCATGCATATAGTCATGCACATTTGCAGTAATTGTTTGAATTGATGGGCTGAATGCCATCGAAAATATACTCAGTCGCTGTACCTCATCTATCCACCCAAGGGCTGGTGATTTACACAACAGCTCATCTTGGCTTTTCCAAGTAGCATTGATAATCTTGTCACCAAAGCGGCAAGAAAATTCGTTAGAAACTTCAAAAGGACCACCTGACACCTGGACGTGTGTGTCACCCATAACTGAACCCTGACTAGGATCTATGCGGGATACCGAAAAATCTTCATCGTAGCGGTATACAAGTCCAATATCGGTGAAAATTTCAGCTTGTCCAGCAATGGAAAGATCAACCTCAACAGATGTATCTCCGGTGCTTGGAGGGCTAGTACATACAACGAATTCACCGCGTTCATCTATTTCTGTTGCAGGAAAGACATGTGTGCCAAACTTACAGAGGGCCATATGATCAAACGTTGATGACACATTTAGAAATGAACCACTAGTGATGCCTCCAATTACAACCCTGGTACCACCACTACTCGGCCCGTGACTAGGTGTCAAGAAAAGAGTGTCCTTCTTTTGGGCTGACAAGTACATAAATACATGTCCAGAATCTGTCTTGTCAGCACCACTGTTACTTGATATTTCAAAGACGACCCCACCTCCTTGAGAGCTGTTGCTTGGAGGACTCACACACATAATACTGTTTCTCCCTGTAATATCTGCCTGGACATGGGTGTTGTTAAATACGCAGACTGGATCCACATACTCACTAAGGAAAGAAAATTCACTTTCAGAATCAAAATCTTCATCAGTGGACAATGAAGGAGGCATTGCTCTATTATTCATTGCAACTTCATCAATCACGACAGAAACATGAGTTTTCCCAGTACTTGGACCCACAAGAGGGGAAACAGAAGAGAGAACAATGTGTTCATGATACTCAAACAGGATATCATCTCTGGTATTGAAATCAACACCATTGCTGGAAACGAAGACAGGCACAGCGAGTCTTCCAAATCCCACAGCGTTTGCAGGGGTAGTGCAAATAACTCGTGTAGAAGAAATAAAACGAGCAGACGGCCCCACGATGGATCCAAATTTGCAAGTCAAGTCATCGTATGGTAAGAAATTATTTCCTTGTACAATCACCTTGGTTGAACCTGCTCTTGGACCACTCCGAGGATGAATTGCTTCAATTGAGTGAATAGCAAAATAGTTCAGATGGTGTGGTCTGGACCACTCTTCTCCATTTGTTGTAATTGAAATCTCAAGCGATGATTGATGCACTAGACTTCCATTGGTTGACCAGGATGTGTCCGACAAAGAGAAAAATGATTCCAGAGTGGGAGGATCAGGGCATTGAATGAAGGTTGCGTTGTGGAACATAGCATGGCTATGGTGTAATACATGGTGTTGAGCTAAAAGTCCATGTGAAAGAATACTGATGTTATATGCACAAGTCAGTTCGGATGCATTGATGAAACCTGACCCTTGGATATCAACAGTGTTGGACGAATACTCTAATGCTGGGAGAGCCATTGGAAACACATAATCGATTCTAGGATCTGACACAAAATAATATGATGCCAATGTCTCAGCGCGAATTTTCCCACTTCGAACACCGACCATAACCTTTACTTCTACCAAACTCTCTGGAGTGGTACAAGAAATGGTTTCATCATCGACCCAAGATCCGTCAACCTCACTGTCTCCAAATATACACACCAGTTCTCTGGTATGCTGCGGTCCAAGGCCTTGCATGACAAGTTGTACACTAGTACCACCATCAATAGACCCTCGATGTGGTGAAATGCTTAGTACAACCGCTTTCTCGTCACTGGCAAATATGACATGATCGTTCCCATAGTAATCCTCCCCATTCAATGTTACTTCAACTCCACAGCACAAAGATTGTATCCTTCGAACAGATCCCTTCAAATCATTACCGGTAAGTAGACCACTGTCAATCATGATAAGGGGCTGATCCTCAATCACTCGAAGCCCATGGAATGTTACTCTATAAGATAATTGTGTGACAAATTCAGGATAGCTGTGGTCCTTGAGGAAATCAAGAGATACAGAAATATCTCCACCAATTGTTGGCAACAAGGATAACAAAGCACCGACATCATTTGCTGTAGTAGAAAATACATTGATGGGAGGAGTCGATTTGCCCTGAAAACCCAACTGAAATAAACCTCCCAATGGTGAGCTTCCATCTTTCAAAGTTTTAACGGAAATTTGTACATCATCCCCAAAAAGGTGTTCGTCATTTGATCTCACTTCTTCTATGTTCCCTATTAGGTTATGGAAGTTACACATCCAGCGATAAGCATCAGTTTCGCGCCTTACAAGGATATTTCCAGAGGGAACAATATAATTCAGTGCGGTCTCCAATTCTTCCGCTGATGCATTGTAGCGAATTAAATTTGAGGTCACCTCACCAAACTTAAGTGTAAATGAGCCCTCAAGGAAGTTCCCCTTAACATGCTCAATGACACGTGCTCCAACATGTGTCCCAGTCAATGACATACCATCAATGCCTAGCATTGACCAATCTGCTTTTCCAGAAGTTTGACGCGAAAGGAAGGTAATTTCCCACACATGGCCGGTATTTTCAACAACACTGATTGGCCAATCCTTTTTAACCACAGAGACACTTCCCACACTACCCAAAGAAGCAAGTTTGGTCCTAACAACTTCTGCACTTGCCTCCACCGGGATATCATCAGTCCGTTGTCCATCAGGGGTGATGAGCTGAAAAGTCCCATGAATAATTGAACTTTGCGATGGCTGTAACTCAGAAATGTCACACCTTATATCATCACTCCACTTGCTTGTGATTTTAGTTGTGTTACACGCCAATTCATTGAGATCAACACCACCAGGAGATCCTTGGAATGATACATCCCATGCTTTGGCACCCCCATAAATATCTGGCATTAATGATTGGGTGACGCTCACATTCTCAAACAGTCCTGCCCTCAAGGCTGTCTCAACGCTGCTTGCAGAGGCACATGCCGATATGGGAATAGTTGCAGAACCTTTGTATGATAGCTGAAAGGACCCACTCATTCCAGTACTTGCTGACAAAACTATGGTGACGACCTGTGGGGAAATATTGGCATCGCTACCAAGTGCTTCTACAATAACCCATTGCACTTCCTTTTCAATAGGTGGTGTAATGATATGAATTTCCTGCACTTCATTTTGGATCTCCTTTCCTTCTATCTTGATTTCTTGAACCTCGCGCTCAAGGCCAATTCCAAGACTACCCAGGGGACTGGCACATTTTATTTCATTATCAGACACAAATATGGCCGGTGATGTTTGATTTCCAAACCTACAGTGTACATTCTGATCATTGGAAGATGCAAAGTGTTCACCAATTACTGTCACAATCGAACCGCCGCGACCCCGATTGGGGTGGATGGATGTGACAGATGGTGTTGCATGGTAATGAAATTGTGATGCAAGTGGAGTGAGTACTTCTCCATGCACTGCAACTACTATTGGAACTGTTCCAACATAGCTGATGGGAACTCTTGGTGTCTCACAAGTCAGCTCTTCTTCAGAAACCTGGGTTGCTTTGACTGAACGGTCATCAAATATGCAACTGAACACCTCATTTGATGAAACAATGTTGGGAAGCATGTCTACTTGTATGGAAACCAACGTCCCACCCTCGACCCCCCCATACCTTGGATGAAGGGACGAAATGGTGACAGGGTGTAAGTAGGTATAAACCATGGTTTGGTGGAGACGATCATTGCTGACAATCACACCCCCACTGCTTGAAATCACTTTAAACTCCACAGTTCTGTTTAGACCTGGAGGTGCAATGCATGTGATATGGCTTGTGTCCACAATATAGCACCAAGATTGACTATCTGCAAACATACTGTAAACTTGGTCTTGGTCTAGCACATCAAAATTTGACCCATGTACTGTGATGTGATTCCCTCCAGACATTGGTCCCTCTTCTGGTGATATGGAGAACACTTTTGGCATTGCAGTGTATTCAAAACTTTCATCAAGGGGGGAGAAGTCAACGCCGTTGAAACTGATGGATATGTCAACAATTTGACTTTGTTGTTCAACACCAACATCTATCTCTGGAGCATAGCAGCTCAACAAGGTATCAGAAGTAACATTTGCTGGGACTTTCTGTGTTCCAAACATGCACATGGCTTGCTGAAAAACCTCTGTGATCCAAAACCCCGATCCATGTACCAAAATCTGTGTAAAGGCTGGACCAGCTGTTGGTGCAATGAAAAACAAAGATGTACTTGCTGTGTAGAACAAAAAATATGGCTCTGCTAAGGAAAAATCAACTCCATTGTTTGACACATAAAGTTTCACTTTATCCATTGCTTCATCAACATGCAAAGATGATTCACACTCAATTGACTTGCTACTTATGAAGATTGCTTTGGATGGCGGTTCAATTCCAAACTTACAGGAAAGCGAATCAGTGTCCATGAAACCATGACCAGAGACACGCACAGTTGTGCCACCACTAGTTGGTCCAATGCAAGGAACGATGCTTAAGACTTCTTCCTCAGCATAATACACAAAATTTAGCTTGTTGATGGGAGAAAGTTCGTCCTGATGCCAAAGCGGTCCAATATAAAAAGGAACACTCAAGATGTCACCAACCAATTTATAAAACGGAGACGTGCACTCAAGTTCTGAGTCACTCAAAACAGTAGCTTCCGAGTGTGTGTCGCCAAAGAAACAAAAGCTTTCATAAGCGTTACTTTGAAAACCATCTCCAGACACTAGTACCCGGCTTCCTCCTTTGCTGGGTCCAAACGTGGGACTCAAACTCTCCACTTCCACTGAAGGCTTGACATGGACCATCCCAGGCTCCAAAACAACATCATCATTTGCAACCAAAAGTTCAGAGAAGTAGAAAGTAATAGAACTGGAGCGAGAGAAGTCTTTGCCATTTTTTGAAATTTGAATGCTTGTGATCCCACCAACGGCTCCGTCCGGGGAGGGGGGAGAGATTAATATGAGTTTCTTGCTAGACAATACTGTGGCCTCAACGACAAACATTCGTGATAGATCCAGTGATGATACAAATCTGACAGCATATATGCAACTACCAGGCTCTCCAAAACCGGTCCCGTTTATTTCTAACTCTGAACCTCCTGAGGATGGTCCCGCTTTTGGAGATACGTTGACAGCCCTTGGTGTGAAGTAATAGGTGAAATGAAACTCAGTGTTGCTTATGGTTGCATAGTGAAATGTTGGTGCACTATTTACACGTGCTTGCACAAGGTCAACTAGGACTCTTCCTGCTCCTGAGATTGAAGGTGGTGATAGACACATTATTTCTTCATCGCTGATAATATGAACATGACTAATGACATCAGCAAATCTACAGTGCACCAGCATTGGTCCATGGTCTTCGGGAGACACAAAAGAAGTGAACCCCAAACCTCTCACTGTTATGTTGGTGTGTCCATCCACAGGACCTGACAGTGGATCAATGCTGAAGATTTTAGCAGGTGGGTGTACCCTCAATTCTAATGCATTGCTCTCTGATGGACCATCAATATCCCTGGCCAGCTCAAGTCTAGCGTGTCCCATCACCATAGCAGGAACTTGGCATGTCAGATGTGTGGTACTCTGTACATCCGCCACAACGCTTATTATTAAGCCGACCTGATCCATAAATTTGCAGTGCGTATTTTCGTCAACGTTAAAATTGTGACCAGTCACACTCAAGAGTTGGCCACCTAGTTCTGATACTGAGAGGGGTGAAGTGTTCTGCAATGCATATCTTGAAGTGGCGACAAGGCGCATCTCATTCGATTCCTGACCATCAACATGGCGTCTGACATGGATAGATACAGTGCTTGAAGAATGAAATAGTCCTTCAATATCACACACCAGTGACGATTCATTCTTCACTGTTGCCAAGCTAACCACAGAAGTGAAACCACCACCATATTCATTGAAAAATATGCAGGAATACTGAAGAGACCGGTCGAATGTAATCTCCCTGCACAGAGAGAAGGATGATCAAATCAAAGAGCAACGGTGAACAACAGATGAAAGCAACATAGGATTACAAACACATACTACTATATTACAAGGATCAATATGTCACCTCACCTATCAGAAGCTTTAGAGAGCACCAAAACGGATCCTCCATCAACACGAACAAAGGGTGGATCCACGCCAACGATTGATAAGTGTGGTAAGTAGTGAAGCTCAAACCCAGTACCAAAGAAAGATATACCTCCATCAGTACTCATTAATATTTCTTGAGTAGTGCTGTTTCCAGTGAGTGATGGGGCAATGAAACTTAAATTCGAGTTATCAATGACATTCAGTTCCACATGTTCTCCTGTTTCTGAGAGTTTCACAAACCCTTGCATCCTTGGAACAACATTAAAGCTGCTACCTTTTAGGTAAATGGTTGTTGTACCAAGAATAGATGCAAATGATGGTTCAATGGAAGTCACCATTGGGATTTCAGAAAAAACACTGAGTGGTAAAATATTTGAAAGGTCAATTCCATTCAGCGAGACTGCAACATTAACAATATGGAGAGGGATAAGAATGTCAACATTTCCACACCGGATCTCTGAACTGCTGATCACTTTTGCTAAAGCCTTCCCGTTTCCAATAAAGTGACAGCAAGCTTCTTCAAAAGGTAGGAAATATTCACCCTGTATTACAATCTCAGATGTTTGTCCAACTCGAACCGCTGATGGCACAATCTTGATTATTTCAGGACGCGGATAGTATTGAAAATAGTCTACATCCATATAATCCCCTGAGTCTCCATTGAGAGATAACCCAACGGAAACAACTTTTGTGCTGTTGCTATTCGCTTTGAGCGGTGGAGCAGAGCATTGTATCGTACCATCATGTAGACTTGCCGGTACCACCATTTCCAATCCAAATCTAACAAAAGGTTGAAGTGTGGCTGAAAAGCGGTTTACCAGAATGCTAGTTAAATCACCCACATGTATGCTAACCATGGTACCTCCATCACTTGGTCCACGCAACGGGCTTAATTTCATAGGATGGTAATTCGAATAGAAGACATAGTCCAGTGATTGGATGGATGATTCAACATCATGCGTATGATCACCAATGTTTTTGCCTTGTGTCACTGACACAGGCACCATTATGGCATTGCCTGACTCTACAAATATCGGGCTAGACAAACAACGAATTGCTTCATCTGATAGGTATGTAGCTCTAGTAGCCACGTTTCCAAACCAGCAGGTGATGATGGAGTTTTCTTGAAATCCAAATCCGTAAATAAAAACTTCTGATCCTCCTACGGATGGGCCTAATGAGGGTTGAATACGGGACATGATCACTTGATCTTTGTATCTATTTGTGATATATAAGGGAGCCTCGACAAAGTCAACATGATTGGTAGTGACAGAAAGCCGGACACTATCCCCAGAAACACGTGGTGGGAGAGAACACAGAAATGTCGAGTTGGAGAGAAACTGTGCCTTGGCTGTAAGGATTTCTCTTTCCCTTGTTGAACCAAGCATCACTCCATGGTGGTCCCTCCTTTCACCAAAGCAACAGTAAAGAGATGATCCACCCTGGTAAAACCCATCAATCTTTGCTTGAAAAACTCTCACACCATGATGGAAGTAAACAGGGCTTATGTGCTCCAGCACAATCTGATCCTCAAAATGATAAACCATGCGAGTATCAAACCAGTCATCACTATTTGAATCCAATTTAATAAACAGGGTCACACTTTTCACAGACTTTGTCACTGGGGAAATGCAAGTGACTGCCGCGTCAAGAGTGTCAAAGTACCCATATGATATATGCTCTCCAAAGCGACACATAATTTCTTCTGCTCGAGGAATGAGATTCACTCCCAGAACTTGGACAGGTGTCCCCCCTGAAATGGATCCATGGTTCGGGAATATCTCCATGACCCTGGCTTCACTGGTGTATTCGAAGTCAAGGGAATTGGAAGAAAATACCATCCCATTAAGAAGTAGCGATACGGTGGAATTGCTAGGCTTGAAATGTGTGGCTGGGGGAGACATGCAAGAAATAACTTTCAAGTTAGCATCCATATTTGCCTTGACTACTGCAACCTTCCCAAACCGGCAAACGAGGTTGTCGTTAATGTTTTCATCAATCAGGTCACGAATGACACCCGAAACGTGTATCTCTACTGGGGTTCTTGTGGTAATGGAGGAGTACGCTGGGACTATCAAAGTCATCCTGATTTCAGGATGAAAAGTGAACATAGATACCCCCCGTCCTGATCCATGATAGTGTGTTGGTATAGATATATGGGTGTTGTTATATGTCACAACCGAGACATCAACTGGCCCTGATGCGTTCTTGGATTTCACAGCAACACATGTTGCCATTGTATCAGAAAGTACCCTCAGCAAAGAAAAATAATTCCCAAACGAACATTTGGTAGGAATGTCGGTCTCAAACTCTCCATACAAAAATACCTCTGTACCATGAACCCCAAAAGTAGGGCTCACTTGCTCTACTTTAATAGGATTAAAGTACGTAAAATAACCATCACCTTGGACAGTCCGTAAGTCGTCCAGAGAAACCGAAAATCTGAAGGATCCTGCTACTTCCGATGGTGGAGAAAAGCACACCAAAGAAGTTTTTGAGAGGACATAGGCATCTACTGTCTTATTGCCAAACATGCAATACGGAGAGTCAAGGCGACGAAAATGAAGACCTTGTACCAGTACCCTTGTTTCGCCATGGAGCATGCCAATCTCCGGAGTTATTTTGTGGATTTGTGGAGTTGCATGTATTTCAATACTGACGCTTGCATTCATTTGAGGCGCATCCTCAAGATATAAATGAACCCGTGATTCAGATATTAAATTTGCACCGGAGCCAGAGGTTGACGATGATGACGACGTGACTTCACTTGTAGATAGGCAAACAGCAGTCGATTCGTTTTCGGTAATACCGACAATACCTTCTCTTGATCCGATCGAACAGCGCATTTTCCCAGAGACAAAATTACTCCCAATGATGCGGACATCAGAACCTGCAAACATTTCAGCTGGAAAGACAGTTTCCAAGTACAATGGATCCAAGACTTGAAACGTCAGCCTGTCATTGGTATACATGTGACCATTGATATTCACAGTTAAACGGACTGTTTGAGGGTGACCAAATGTGGGGGTATTGCATTCTATCTGGTTGTCTTCAAGTACATCACCTCGAGCCGTAGAAATACCATTGGTGCCGCTGAAAGTGCATGTTACATTATGTAAAGGCTTGACACCCTTACTATTCAACAGTATTGGCGTGATGTCGCCGACAGAGACGTACTTCGGATGCAATATCCCAAATATCTCGGGCTCGGGGTCGCACCAATAAGGCTGTAGCGGCGACGTGAGTACCTCTTTTGAATCGTCATCCAGGAGAACAATGCCAATGGAATATCTAGACGTCGTTTCATTTTGTCGAGGGCACGTGATATGACACTCCAAGGTTGAATTATCTGAGGCTTGAGCCTCAACCACCGGTGTAGCAACACATGTCCCCAGCCGCAAACCATCGTGTCCCATCAGGATGCACTGAGAGGTAACTCCATTCACCCAAAGATGAGGTCCTGAAATGGTAACAACTTGATCATGACCCGCAAGTCCCAGCTGAGGCGACAGTGCAGTAATTGTCGGCATTGCGGATAAAGCTTGAAAATAGGCAGTGGATGGTCCAAAATCCACTCCGTTATTGGCAGCACTAACGAGGTATTCACCGGCAGGAAGATTTAAATGCAAGCGACACTCTATTAGGGTGCCAATGAAAGTACCCTCGAAGGAATAAGACCGACTGCTCTGCGTATCACGAAGCATACACGTGGGCGTATCGGATCCTTGGAAACCACGGCCGTGCAATCGTATCCGTGTTTCTTCGAATACAAAACCAAATCTAGGTGAGACATTATGTACCTCTGGATCGGGGTAGAATGAAAATAAGGTTTCGGACAAATCGTGATCCACTCCATCATCAGAAATCGACAGGATAGTATTATTCAAGTGATGGTTTCCCATGGCGGGTGAAACACAGTCAACAATCGTAGGCGAAACCCAAGTGGCTCGAATTTGTGTTTGTCCAAAGCTACAGGTGAGGAGAGTAGAATTGATCCACATGCCATCGCTCGCTTCGACTCGCACCAACGTTCCGCCGTCGACGCTACCACCTTTGGGGCGAATAGTACCGATTGTAGGACCTCTCTTGAAGAAAAATGGGCTCTTCAACGATGATACACTGTTGCCCTCTTGTGAAGTAACAATGGATATCGTAGCATACTCGTGATCGATGGATGACCATAGCCACATGCTCGTCACATTGGGACTCGTACACGTAAACAGCGATGGGCTCAATCTTGTCGAAGCGACGAGTGTGTACCTCGACGGATCATTCCTGGCTTCAAAACGACACGAAATACCGCTGTAAGCCACCAGAGCTTCCCCGAACGATATCTCAACAATGGTACCACCGCTCAAATGTCCGAACGACGGCGATATTTGAAATCGGGCAGATTCATGGTAACGAATACTAACGGTACTATTATTATGCGCATCATCATCTCGGTGATCTAAAATAGAAGCACCACCGAGTACCAAGTCGAAGTTCACTTCCGTGGCAGAAACGACAAACGGTGGGGAAACACACGTCAGCGCGGTATCGGAAAGCACCAACGCATCACGGACGTGCCTCTCTCCAAACTTGCACTTGACTCCGTCTGGGAAATTCTTTCCGTGGACCTGTACGGTCACATGGGCACCCAGCGGCAATATATTTGGAACGATATCTGTGATTTGTGCCATGGGAACGTACTTGTACCAAAGTGACGACAATGACTGGTCGTCATCGGTCCAATCGATGCCGTTCATTGACACTTCCACTTTTACGAGCGTGGATGAAACGGTCGCCACGATATCCACTTGTGGTGGAACCGTGCACTCCAAAAACCCATCGGAAACGTAACGAGCTGTGGCGACCCATTTGCCGAACCGACATTTGGTATAGGGATTATTGGGCACGAATCCCGATCCGGCAATGGAGACATTATTTCCTCCCCTTTCTGGACCGCTCGATGGCCGTATTGCTGTCAGCATTGGCACTTGTTGGTACGCGAAGAAGATACTTCCGTGCGAAAAGTCGTAACCGCTGTTCGTGCTGACGCGGATCGTCGAAACCAATGCCGATAAAGAATCCGACTTTCTGGAAGCCGGAGTAAAGCACTCGATGGCAGTTTCGTTCACGACGGTGGCCTTTACTACAATATCACCGTCAAAACTCACGACAACTGCACCATCTCCATCGTCGCCGTTATAGGGAATAAAATTCGACCCTCGAACGACAATGCTCGTTCCTCCGGTGGTGGGTCCAACATCTGGGTGGACACTCGTTGGATGCGGTGGAGACGTGTAGGCGAATTTCAAATGCTCGTTTTCGTCCGACCAATCCAATCCATTGACAGATATTGATACATGTTCCACATGAGGACGAGGGAGGACCAACAATGACGAGGTATCATCGTCTTTGAGCGCCGGGATTGTACAGCGCACTTCTTCCGTCGAGACAAACGTCGCTTTCATGATTCTTTCATCTCGCCCGATTCTGCAAGAAAGAGCTGTCGAGTTTGGGAAATTGCTACCCCGAATCTTTGCAACGGTGCCGCCGGAGCTCGGTCCCGATATTGGCGATAGATCCAGCGGTGAAAATGCCTCGTACACAAGTAGAGACGATGCAGCCGACCTACTATTCGGCGATGACAAATCTCGGATGCTATTGTACGATTCGATTGATACACTGTAGTTTCCGGGGACGAGTTTTGGCACTTGGCACGATAGTGATTTTCTTGTCACGAGCGATGCTACGCTTCGTTTTCCGCTGAACGTTTCATCCGACAATACCTGTTCGTCCGATGCTGTCATTGAAAAAATACAAGATAGATCCTGCTCCAGCGTCAAATTGGTAGCCACGGAAATAGTAACAATCGATTCACCGAGCTCGGGGACAATGGTGGGCTCAATACAATTGATCAGTATTGGATCAGCATAGTGCAGATTCACGAAGGACTTGGAGGCATCGATCCCATTGTTCGATACACGAAGCGGAATCATCATCGTCACTGAAATTCCGGCATGCAATAATGGTATCGAGCATGAGATGTGCTCGCTCGAATGAAAAAGAGCATTGATACTACGAAGATCATTGTTATTGTCGGTTCCCAAAATACATACCAGTGAAGATGCATTGAAAAAATGTGTACCGTGAACCTGGACGTCGGTTTCCTCCTTTGTGGTGCTCAAAAACGGAGTGTCAACGCTTGATACATCTATTTCATCATGGTAAGTAAAAGAGCCCAAAGTATCGTTCGAACCACCACCTGTCTCGTATACGACACCATTGTAGACCGCTCCCACAGAAACTGCAAATATTTTTGTCGGATGATCCATCGTAATGGATGGAGTTGCGCACCGTATCTCTTCGGTCGAAACCAATTCGGCTCTCAACGAAAGGTAGACTCCTTTATCATCGTTGAGATAAGTGAAACGGCACACCAAACCATCGCGCGGTGAATCAAAGCTGCTTCCTATGACAGTGAGAATCGTCTCCCCGTCCACGGGACCGACCAAAGGTTGGACTGAAAACACCGATGCGATTGGTTTGTATTCTAATAAAGCGGTGGGGTTATCGTTGTCCGCGCTGCTCGGAGTTTTAGAGTGAGAAATTTCCAACGTCGCGATCGTGGCTCCGACTCTGCTGGGTGGCACGATGCAGGTCATCAGCGATTCTGATATGTATTTCGCTACAACCGCCACACTCGTCACCTCCGTACCGCTTTTCGATATTGTTACAATGCACGCAAGATCCGGCGCTGGCTGAAAATTAGATCCTTTGACCGACACCATCGAACCCCCATCTTCGGGTACAAACGGAGGAACCACTTTGTCTATCATCGTGGGTAAATGGTAGACCACGGTCGGCCCGGTGTTGGTAAAGTCAACGCCGTTAAAGGAAACGAGAATCTCTGCACTGCCGGGTGTCTTCATTGACGGTGCAACACATTGCACGAGTTTATCATCGTCATTTTCATCACCATTGACATTGTCGGCCGACGAACCCAACGAAAGACTCGCTTCGACAACCTTGCCACCCACGGAGCACCGCCACACGGCAGCTGAATCAGCAGCAGCAATCTGTCGAGGCACCTTTCCCATCGTGACGGTCAATAAAACTCCGCCATTGGTAGGTACGTACGCTGGCGATACAACCAAAGCCATCGGTGAAGCTACAAATTCAAATAGGTCGTCGGAAGTGACGACATCCAGACCTCCGTTGAAACTCAGTCCGACCGTTGTGAAACTCGCAGAGTATGTTGGTGGCGGAGGAGGAACGATGCATCTCAAGAGTGCGCTGCTCAAAATCGTTGCTATGGAAACAACGCCGGATGATGATGTGCTCAATGATCCGTCCTCCATCGATCCGTACTCCGTCGATCCGTCCTCATTTGCAAAAAAGATGCAACGTGGCGGCACTCCCGCCAAAGCCTCAAACCCCGCACCACGAACATGAATCTCCGTGCCTCCTTCCATCGGACCCATGGTGGGCGAGAAGCCGAGAACGTGCGATGCAGGAAGGTACGTAAAGTCGAGACTGGACGAGGAGGCATCCTCTTTTTGTCCGTTGATTGATACCCTTACGCGGACGGTAGTTGACGATGAGGTTGGCTTCGAGGATGCGGATAGAGATGTCGAGGATAGAGAGCCGCGACTGCTTTGGCGGCGGCGCAAAATGGGTGCCCGGCACACAATCTTCTCCGTCGAAATCCATTCCACCTCTGCTTCCCGGCGCTCCTCTCCGTCGAAGAAGCACTTCATTGTCGTGGCGTTGGCGTTGGCGTTGGCGTTGGCGGTCGATTTTTCGCCGCGGTCGTCGTACTCGTTGCTGACTTTGACGAAATTCGACCCCGAAATCGCAACGGCCGTGCCACCCACCTCACTTCCTCCGCGCGGATGCAAACCCGACAAAACGACGGGAGGATGGAAGGAAAAGATGGACGACTTTTCCAATAGTCCAGAGGCGAAGGGGCTTCCGTTCTCTGTGACGATTTGTAACCTAACTCTCAATACTCGAGACCTTTCTCGTTTTGAGAGCTGCTTGTCGGAAATAATGGATGGTGACGCGCATATGAGCGTATCCTCGTCAAGAACCTTCACATCGGATCTCAGAAGGTTCATCGCTGCCGTCGTAGTCTCGGACCCAGTGATCATAACAAAGGAGCAATAATATGTATCCTCTTCTCTCAACGCTGCCGCCTCCACTGCCATTGCCTCCATCATCGCGCCGCCAATACCCAGCCCACGAACCGCAATGGAGGTGTTACCACTCTGTGGGCCAATCATCGGAGACAAAGACTCGATTCTTATGGAGGCCGCTGATGAAGATCCTCCTGTATCGTCGGTGTAACGAAATTGTAGACCAGCTTCCGAGAAGTCGTGGCCTCCATTGGTCGATACGTCTAATGAGATGGCGAAACCGCCGTTGTTGAAACCGCTGCTACCATCATTGAAACCGCTGGCGACCGAAGACGGAGGAGAAATACACGCAACCGCCGTGGAATTAAATACTGTCGCTGCGCGCACGGTAGCCGAGCCGAAACGACATACCACCATTGGCGTGTAGGCGGAGGCAGCAGAGAATCCGGTACCCCTCACAACCACCGCGGTACCTCCTCCACTTCTTCCCACGACGGGAGTAACGGACGATAAGGAAACGACATCCAGAAAGGTAAAATCTACAAAGTTGACGGTCACGCCTGATTCCTGACTGTTCGTGGAAACGTATAGCCTCGCCGGACCCGCTGCAGATGCGGGGGTGTCGCATTCGATTTTCGTGGGGGAGTGGAAGATAGCGGGGGTTGTAATATTCAGACGACGGCTAACAACAACCTCGTCCGACACCTCAAAGACGCATGCCAAAAGATCCGATCTTGGAAAGTGTTCTCCCCTTAGTGTGAGTGAAGATCCGTCCTCCGGGGCAGCGTCGGGAAACACCAGCGATACAATGACGGGCGGATGGAGGAGCAGTCTGGAAGAAGTGTCGCTGTAATCGATTCCTCCGTTGATGCTGACGCGGAGGCTCAACGACGATCGTTGCTGTGTCGTTGCCGTGATAGTTGCGTGCTTCGTCTCTTGTTCGTCCAACGCTGGTAACGGACATAAGAGTTCACCGTCATCACGAACAAAAGCCGCCGTCGCAGCAATACCATTGCCAAAACTGCACACCACCGGCGTTGCGGCGTCCATCCTATCGCCGCACGGACAACCATCATCATCGATTGTGCATTGAAATCGAAAATTCCTACCGAAAACGGTAACGTTCGTGGCCCTTCCGTATGTGGCCGTTTTTGGATGGATGCGCTCGACGATGGGGAGTGGCGCGTACGTAAATTTGACAGCAGCATCATTGTCTCCGTTTCCACTTCCATGTCCCTCCCAATCAACTCCGTTGTTAGATACCGCTACGGGAACCACCGCCACCTCGTTGTTCCTCTCGTTCTGTGTTTGTTCCTGATGAGATAAATTTGACGAAGAAGGAGGAAGAGGAGGAGCAATGCAAACGATCTTCTCGCCCGAAACAAAGTCGGCGGGAACGACTACCGCATTATTGCTGGAGGGTGATCCGAAGCGACACCACCCCTTCGTAACACCGCCATTATTGTCATCACCGTCGCTGCCGCCATCACCGCCACTGCTGCCTCCAGGATTTCGAAATCCACCACCTTCGATAGTTACAATCGTTCCCGGACCACCAATCGGAGGATTGAGCGAGTGTACCGATGCCGCAATGGTGTACTCGAAAAACGTCGTTGGTGTGGAAACGTCTTCTTCGGCGGTCGCGCCAGTGGACCTCAGGGAGAAAGTCACGGGGCCGGGCATGCTTTGCGACAAGGGCGTGAACGGCGGTGAAACGCACATGTACAGCATGCCATTGCCTCTGAAGCCGTCTTTGTTTCTTTCTTCGCTTCCGCGTTTGTCTCCGTCTTCACCAACACCGTCATCGTTCAGTCCCGAATAAAAAGCATTCGGTATTTCATGCCTTCCGCCTCCGATAGAAGCGGTACGGAGTCGTCGTAGCACCGGCCGTTCCACCGATCCAAAGACGCAGCGCACCGAAGACAACCACCCTGGTGCTTCCTCTTCCTTTCCATTCAATACCAATGCCGACGAAAAACCGTCGGCCTCCGAAACGTGTACCGCCACCGTCGTACCTCCGACCTCGCTTCCTGTGGCAGGATAAATGCCGAGGATATGCAGGGACGCCGTACCGGAACTGTCGTCATCTTCGTCGTTGTAGCTTTCGTGATAATGATTGTTGTTCTGAATGAGATTCAACACGTCCTGGCGATGGCGGTCGTTAGAAAGAAAGTCGTTAACTTCCACTGATGAAGCATCGTCATCTCCGATATTGCGCGTCGTGCTATTCGTACTCGCCGTATCCAAAGCCGTCGCTGTCCCTACCGGGATCCAACTTGTCAGCGCTGTGCAGGCAGCAATGGCGAAAGCTGCTCGAGCAACGATCTCCATCATCGACCTCTTGGTATTTCTATTGATCACTGCTGTCATCGTCGTTTGACTGTGGCGGTGGCAGTTTTGGTGGCGGCAGTTTCGTACGCATGGCGACGGTTGCTTCAGATACATCAGTACGCACAGAGAAAGAATAGCCAGAGAGCACAGGAGATTTGAAGTGAGAACGGAAACGAAAGAATGGAGAAAGCGTAGCAGTTAGAAGCAGTTGTTTCGGAACCAAAGAAATAAAAATATTGCAGAAAAACCGACGAATTATATTCTCTACGCGAAGAAAAACGGGCCGCGTAAAACCCTTTAAAGATTACGGCCTCTCTTGTCATAGGAACCTACCCGAAGCCATCGACCGAACGAAATAGACGAGCGGTACTCACCATCACCACCGAGGATACGGATCTCAGACACGAGGGTGAACAAGACGAAAGTCCTCTTTCCAACACTGATCAACTCTTTGTAATCTGTACCGTCCTGGTAAGAACAAGAAGGGAATAGCCTAGATATTGATTTCATCCTCAACACACGATGGAACACGTCTCGTAAAAGTTGTTTTGATACACTTATTGAATACATGATAGAGAGTGAGATGGACACTAGATTTGATCCGTACCAATCATGTGTGAGCACGTTTACCGGTCGATACAGGAGGAGAGATGATCTCATCTTCGGTGAGATCAATAGCTTCCTTCTCAATTTTACTGCTCAACGTTGCTTCCATCTTCCTGTTCCCAGAGTAGCAGATGCTTTGTAGTTTGTGCTTGTGGTCTCGCGCTCGGTACTTGGTACTTTTACGTACTTTTTTTTAAATGAATTATGAATTAGATTAGGGTAGGCACTAGGGGGTCCGTGCGGTGGCCTGATGAGAAGAGGTATGCAAAAGAGGTGTCAAAGAGAGCCGTAAGGGTGTGGCCAGGCGACTTACTCCAGAGTGGATTAGAGGCCAAGGCCGGCACCGTCATCAAACGAGACACGGAAGCTCATTGCCTCGGGCTTGATCCGAGATCCCCTGAGGCATTGGCTCGTTGCTCTGACGAGAGAGATGGCGAAGCGTGTTTTAATGAACCTGACTAATTGCAAGTATGGGATGGACCATTTCTTCGCAAGCTTCATTGCAACACGCTTGAGGAATCAGTCAGCCTCTTGGCTGAGTATTCCCTCATACGAAATAACAAGAGGAGTGAAGTCCCTGCGCTGGGCTTGGCACTCAGCGAGGTATTTTTTCTTCGCCCGTTGCTCATGTCTTCAGAGCACACTCCCTGGGGTACACTGCCGGTACGAAGGCTTGTTTACATTCGTCACGCCGAAGTCAACCAAGCAGTCAGTCGTCGGGGACCAAACCCCTCGCACGAGAAGGTCCGCCTGCTTCTCGTCGTCAGAGGGGCTCGCCACCGCCTCTAGCTTCTCCTCCCCGTCTCCATCCAGAGCGTGCTTGCGCCGCTCCGCCTCCGGCGGCAGGGTCTTCTCTTCCCTCTCCTCTTCGTACTTGCCCCAAGCCTCCTGTGCCGACTTTTCCTTATTCTCCTTCTCAACCTCACGCCGCCTCCTCTTCTTCATCTGATTCCTCGTCAGCGTCTCGACCACGGAGACGACCTTGACTGCCTTACCGTCCTCTGTTACAAGTACACGAACGATGTTTATTTTGATTTCATCGTGCACTTGTGAGGGGGTGTAGGCCATCATGGCAGTCTCCATGATGTCATCACGGTCCTCATTGTGTCTGCTGATAATGATTCCCCTGAAGGGGCAGGCAAGGGCGTGGCTGGTTGACCACTTACAGTTGCACCCGTCGCAGTGGGTGGGAGCATTGAGGAGAGGAAGGTCGAGGTGGAGGCGTGAGGCGTCGCGGAACTCAACGGGTCTGAGGATGGTGTTCGTGTCATAGGAAGGCATGGCTTGCAGCCATGTGCTGCAGCCACGTTTACCATTGTAAGCAACCTTCTTGTGCGACGGTCCATCATCCTTCCTTCCTACCTCCCACAGAAGGGAGGAGGTAGTCTCCAACTGCTCCTCCTTCATCGCCTTGCGGCAGGTGTGCATCACCTGCTTGTGGCGGATGTGGTTAAACGGGACATGCCCTTGTAGTGCACTGATGAGGTGTGCCGTCTCACACTGTGAGGCGCGGTAGTTCACGTCGGCGGCGAGGAGCGGGCTTGGCATGGAAGAGCCTCCCAGATTCATCGGTGTCGTAGTCAACTCACACAGCATGTCAGAGATGTGACTACCGGGGAGGGGTGCAAATAATTTGTGGTGGAGTGCGTGTTCCACTTGGCGGAAGAGCTCGCTGACGCGAGGGAAAACACGCATGAGGTGTGTCCACTCCTGCTGCAGCGAGCGTTGCATCCCCAAGAATGCCGCCTCCGGCACAAAATTCGACGCTTCTCCAAGCACCGCAATCGCCTCAATCTATATCTCAACCTGCTCCTCTATCCATACCTTCTCCAGTTATTTGTATCCCACAAAGCCGACAAGGTACCGATGTCCGTTCAAGATCACCACCGTTGCTTTGGACTCCCGCTTGAGCTCCGTCGCCGCGTCTGTGTCCTTGTTTGGCACCACCAAGATAGACTTCGACTCCTCCAGGTAGTAGTAATATAGCTTCCCTACCACCTCCAACTGCTTGAAGTAGGTCATCACGTTGCCAAGCTTCCCTGCCGCCATCGTGTCATCAGCGTACCAAGGGGAAGCCACCTCCGGGAACTCCACCTGCATCTGCGGTATGAGCGGTAGCACCAGAAAGTTGTAACCCACCATCGAGAATGGAAACACTTGCGTGAGGCCATCTCGGCTGCGGAGTTCCACCGCATCATTGCCACACTCCCTGCGTATCATCAACAACGAGTGGTGGCGTTAGAAATTGAAGAGCATCCGTGCCCCCGAGGGCCACTCGTGATGCACCACTCACGCCATCATCTTCCGGTTGCCCTTGTTGAATGCGTTCCGCGCATCAATGATTAGCATCCCCCATGGTGCCGGGTCCTCCACGTGTTCTTCCTCCAGGATTCAAATCGAATGAATCCCTCCTTCGATCCCAGCCTCCAGGCTGGCACAGAAATTGTCAGTGACGCAGGCACTGGTTGCCTCCTGGCCCGTGACATCAAGACAAAACTTCACCACCAATCTTCGAGTCATGTCTCCAATGCCTAGCGGGCGTACTCCCAGCATCTTATCGAAACCGACCAGTCTGCCCACCATCATGCCCCGATACGCCCTCCAGGGTGGTTACTCGTTGGCGAGCCACATTGTCAACTTCGCCATCGCCGCCCGCAGCCGTGCGCTCTGCCCGCCGCAGTTAAGGAGCATCTGCCTCATCGCCGTCAAGTCATCCCTTCCAATTCCGCCGGACCCAGAAAGTTTCTTTGCGACTGTGTTGACCATCCCAATACCGATGACGACCTCCTGCAACATCGACATCTCCGTATACGTCAGCACAGCCGCGATTGGGACGTCATGCTGCTCTGGGTTCTTCCCCCAAAGCACATCCACCACCAAGTCGTCTCTCTTCTCGTCCGTGTCGTAGGGGAAATAAACTTTTCCCTTGTCCCGCTCACTAATGAAATGAATCGCCGAACGGATCTTGTGGCGGCAGACAAGGGAGTGGTAGAAATTTGCCTTCTCCATCTTGGTCTGTACCCCCTGCGCCTTCGACATAAACGCCTCCGCCCAGAGCCGGGTCAACTGATAGAGAGCCTTGTAATCCCCCCTCTTCCACTCCGCCAGGCGGGAGATTATCAGCGCCCGAATGTCCGTCCCTGACCGCACGCTCGGTGAGTCCGCTGGGACAACCGCAAGGAAGAGGATGACGCGGGTCATCGTCCACTTCCCCTCTGCGACTCCGTCGATGAGGTGGGAGAGCTCATCAACAAACTTTATCCCCACTCCCCCTCGCAGAAGGTCGTACTGTCGAAGAAGGAATTGTATGAGGTCCAAGAACACCATCCACTCCTCCCCGCTCTCCGGCAACACTGCAGGGATGTTGCTCCTGTCGTTGTTCCAGACGTAATCCTCGTTGTACACCGACGCAAAAAGTGCGTCCATCTCCAAGACGACACAGTCTTCAAGGTCGGGGCCCGTATTCGGAGGAGTGGGGAGAGCGGGGGGGAAGGTGGTGGTGGGGTGGGCGGGTGCGGTTCGACGTCACGTTCATCCTTCCGGGGGGGTGGGTGCGTCGTCTTCCCCTGTCAGGTCTACAAATTCCACGCAGACAAATGTTCCCTCCCCAGAGGAGTTCTCCGAGGCTGAACCCCTGTAGTTGGCAGCGTTGGCTGCTTGTAGTGGGGGAGAGTTTTCTCTCGCCGGGGTGAGTAGTGGAAAGTGCTCCGGTTGGGGCAGGGGTCCGTAATCATTGAGAACGGCGCCTGCATGGAGCGGGTCGATTGGTGGGGGAGTCTCGCCCCTTTTTAAGTTGGGGTGGGGCCTTCAGTACGCCGTGTGGTGTGCACGGCGGCGTGGTGGGCTTAGGTGATGCCACTTGGAATTGTCTTCCCTGTTGTGTGCAGCAAGGAGACATGAATCCAACGCAGTCGCGTCCTGCGCGCGCAGGGGCAGTATGCCTTGGAGAAGCACTTAGACGTCTTCTTGCATTTGCAGCATGGAGTCTTGGGTGTCTTCTGATGGGCGTGCGCCGGCTTCAGTTGCTTGGGCAGCGGGATGAGGTCGGTGGGCGGTGATTCGTCGAGCTCGTCGTGGGGACGGGCCTGATTTGACTGGTAGTAGGCCATATTCGATGGGACTTGGGGGTGAGGTATGGTGGGTGTGAACAACTGGCCACTGCAGAGTTTGTTGGTTCGTTCGGAAAATGTCCACGGGTTTGGTGCCATCGTGTTCCCCAAAAACGGCTCATTGTCCTTCGTCGTTGTCATCGTGGTGGCCTATTACCCCCGATCCTACTAATTACGTACACATTATTGCTGGGAGGT
>JALLOR010000011.1:0-18842 GCA_036939395.1 Porosira glacialis
ATCGTTGCCTCGGCGGGAGGTGCTGCGGGAAGCGCCATCCTTCCCGGGTGGGGAGTCGTGTTCGGGACGCAGGCGGGAGATGAATATCCACGCAAGTTGGCCTTGGCCCTTGCGAGGTTCCACGCGGTCACGGCGTGCCTGCCGGGGAGGTGGCGATGGCGATGATGATGAGAAGAAAGAAAACAGCCTTGACGATTCTACGCCGGGTGCCTACGCCCTCTCGTTGGTCGTGCATTCCTGTCGCCTCGTTGTTTCGCGCGGTGCGAGCTGGATCGTTGCCTCGACGGGAGGTGCTGCGGGAAGCGCCATCCCTCCCGGGTGGGGAATCGTATTCGGGACGCAGGCGGGAGATGCGTCCGCTGGGGCGTTGTTGGATTGATAAAAGATTGTGGTGTGCGATGGAGAAGAAGAGATTACAGAGACACCTTTTTTTGCTACAACGTTTACTTTTTGTTAATTGTGCTCATCAATAATATTTCTAATAAACGTGATTTATGCTCCAAAACCAAGTGCAGTAAGCATCATTCAAGGTAAAAAGACTACGGGCGTACCGTTTTTCAAACATAAATTTTCGATGTTATAGTAATCTAAAAATGTAGTGAATGATCAGATACTCCGTCCTTTTCAGCCAATTCTTGCTCGTTTCGAAAGCCAAGCATTCTCTTCACGATGTTCCTCATTCTCTTATCCAAGTCTATCCACTTCCGACTGCAAACCTCCGTTCTCGGACTGCAGCTCGTGTTTTTCTTTCTTCAGCTCCGCGGACAGAAAGCTGTACAGAACAGGCATTTTCCAATGCCGGAGTACGAGGTGAAACATATCCCGTCCACAGTGTCTGCCAATCCACGCGAGCATATGTGGCATGAGTTTCAAATCAAAATTGTTGAGATGTTCCATGTTCAATCCTCCCCCCGATTTCAGAAATTTGGCAATTTTGAGCCTTCCTTTTGATGAACTCGTGCCACCAGATCGATTCAAAGACCCTGAACTGATAATGTCATTTATGATTTGATTGTCGCCTGCATGATGGTATCCAATGTTCTGTAGCGTGTGATTCGACAGATACAGGCTGTCGAGGCTTGTGGTATCAAAAACAAGTTTCAAGACTAATTTCCATCCCACATCCGTAATGGCACCATTGCCACGAAGAAGGAGATATTCAAGCTTTGAATTGTTCTTGAGAGACTCACACAGCACGCGGACACAATCATCATCCATCAAGTTGTCGTCGAGATGCAAACTTCTCAACAATGTGTTGCCCCGCGTGAGTAGTGGCACAATCGCTTCAAATCCAGTTCTCCCAATTATGTTACCCGTCAGACATAGTTCCTCCAATCTTGTTGAATCTAAAGATGACAGGAAGTCCCCCGATGCTTCATCGTCCAATTGGGTGTTATCCAGAAACAATTTTTTAAGCCGACAACTAGCTAATGCCGATGAAAGTTGCATTGCTGCACCACCCACGCTCAAATTGACATGCTCGAGACGAAGCTCCTGAAGAGGCAATCCGAGGACGGGCGTCAAAATCTCCACTATTTCTGTTCCTAACAATGGCCGTTCTTTGTTCCCAATGATCACCAAACGCTCAATAGAAGGAAACTGATGAAAAGGCCCCCTGAAAAAGCGCGTCACTTTTTCTTCTGTGATGTTACAATCGTCCGTCAACCTAATACATTTCAGATGCGTGTTTCTGGCCACGAAGCCCCCTAGTCGTTCCCAACCCTCATTTGTTAAGTGGCTGAAGTGTTCCCATGTGTCTAAATACCAAGCTCCTCTGTCGTTGTTCTTGATCGGGAGTATATAGACTCTGTACAGATTCCTGGCATCAGCAATTTGCTCCAGCGTACCATTTTGCAACTCAAAAGCCTCCCGATCCTCTTCATCTTCATACCCATCAATTTCCACCGTATCATCGGAGTTTGTATCATCGGAGTTTGCACCATCGCTTTCATCCTCTCCAGAGTCGCGAGAATCTACATCAGATTCCGATTCATCAGAATCGCCGTCATCGACGTCGTGGTTGTTCTCGCCATCATTGTTTCCGTTCGCTTGCGCTTCGTCGGCCTCCATCATTCTCCTCTTGTTTTTGGATGCTCAGAGGTACTTTAAGTAGTAGCCCTAAATAAGCAACCGGCCAATTCAATGCAACTATTTATGATTCAATTTTCGATGCTTCTCAAACGTTGCGCGCACGACTAACAGCCTCATCCCACAGCACGCGCACGACTACTTCTTACCTGTACATACAAGTACCTGGTACCTCCTGGGGTACAAGTACGTACAGGTACTTGTACTAACTTTGGCAATCAAGCATGGATCTAGCTAGTACCATAGTTTACGAAACATGACACTTTCGAATTAGGCCACTCAAGTGGAACTCCAACATTTCTACACAAATGTTTTGGTGCTCACGCTTTTGCTGTTTACTAATGAATCCAGTACACTGAATGTCCCATACATACTGTAATTTACATACATGCTATGATTTGTATCCAGATATTTAGTACTTGTAAGTAAGTAAATTAATGCTTGGATGAGTGGCATAGCACAAACCATGGTGATGTAAACTGCATAGGAAATAATACTGTACGTACTTTAAAGGTATGAATACTGTATGCACAGATGTAAAACACAGGTCATTACTGTTACCATACCAGTACGTAACGTGTAGTACTCACTCATACATAGAGATTTAAATATATGTGCCTCTGATTTCAAATATGTGAATTGGTTGCACCAACATTTTTTTACAAGTTACAAGTATTACTGGGAGGTGCCTATTTTGGTATCATAAATAGAGTCGTTTATTTAGAAGTGTTTACAGATTATTGCCGCTCGGCCAATGGCAGTTAACACATTTCTCGCACGAAATATGCCGCTCAAAAACATTTAGTGAGCGTCTTATTTTGTAAACTACGGTAACTTGCCAGTCACCTGTCACCGCATGATAGATGTATTCACACTCTCGCCTCGCTCTGCATGTACCCTGGTATGTCTCTACAAAGTACAGCAAGAAACCTAAAAGGTACAACATAGTTACTCTAGTGGCATTGTAATCGACATAAAAGTAAGTAAATCGTAGCGTGCCCATCGACCCCGCCCCGCTCCCCGTCCAGCGATGCGATCGCGATGCGAACTCTCTTTACAGTCTACAAGAAGTAAGTAAATCGAAGCTTGCCCATCGATCCCCCGCCCCCCGTCCAGCGATGCGATCGCGATGCGAAATGATGCCATCTATCTCTCTTTACTTCTTGTACTTGAACTTGTAGAGAGCTTTTTCTTTCCCCGTTAATCGATCCAACTCTAAGAACACACGGGATCAACAAGCCCCACTGTCACATTCCTTATAGTATCCTTCGGTGGAGCTCCAACGAATCAATATCAAGCCATCCGCTCACGAAAGGGACGTAGAAGGTTGAAACCATTGGATTTCAAAAGAAGCGAAATCAGAATAGATCTCCGAATACAACAAGCTACAATGGTGCGAGAGGCAGCCACCGCCACGGCAACCGCCACGGCCACATCGGTTCTTCCTCCCATCAGCCCGCGCTTCTTCTGCGGCGCCATTGGAGACGATATCATCTCCATTGCCACTCCTCGAAGCCTTCGTCGGAAGCAGCAGGAAAAAGAGAAAGAGCAGCAGAATCAACAGCAGCGGAATCAACAGCAGAATCAGCAGCAGAATCAGCAAGGACAAAGAAATCAAGCAGCAGCCACATCAGCCGCATCCGCCGCCGACGCAAGCAGCGCCAACGACGGCGACACCATCACACTCCTCGACGACGAAACCGCCACCTTCTTCGCCGACGATGCAGAAGACGAGATGATCATCGACATGTTCGATCTGGCGGAAATGAATCTGCGCCATCTGCGCGCCAAGCTGCCGACGTTGGCGCAGCTCGAATCGTTGGTCAACTTTGTGCCGCTGGCAGTCGATCCGAGGACTCCGGAGGTGAGGTCGACGGAGAAGGAGGTCGATGGTATCCTGGAGGAGGACGATGGAGGTGATATATGGGGCGGAAAGGCAGCAGCGACTGTGCCATCTCCGGCAATGAAGGGAAGGGAGGGCTTGCCGCCTCCATCGCCGAGGGTCGGTGCGAAGAAGAAGAAGACGCCTCCGTTCGGAAGTCCGGCGGAGCAGAGTCAGCAGACTCAACATCAGCAGCAGACTCAACAAAGTCAACAAACTCAAAATCAGCAGAACAATCCGTCTCAGTATCAATATGCTGAGGAGGTTTTAGAGGATGAAGAAATGGAGGCAGGTACTGGAGATCCCAACAAGCCTTTTGTTCTGAAACACTTTGGAAAAGTAGGAACAGGAACTAATGCACGGAAAGCCGCCCGTAACAGCATGAGCATGATGGGAGCGGAATCGGCAGGAGGACACGCGCTGCACACGCAGCTCCTCCTCCTCGATGATTCTCGTGATGATAATGATGACGATGACGAGGAATACGAGGACAGATACGCTTACGGTGACGAGTTCGACCATGACGATAATCGCAGCCAACTTATCGAAACGGAAGACGGATTGGAAGCTATCGATCGACGTATTTCGTCGTTCGAACTCTCCCTCGATCGCCACGTTGCTGATGGACGGAGACGAATGGCCGAACAAATGTGGCTGCAGGACGATGACGCTGATGAGGAGGAGGAAGGAGGCGAGGAGAATTATCATCGTGGCGAGCAGCAGGGGCAGACGATCGCTTACGAAGAGGAAGAGGACGAAGCTGCCCTTTCCGAGTACGAAGATGCCGGCAGTGTCGCCGGCAGTGTCGCCACGGCAGCTTCGGCGGCTTCGTCCTTTCTCGGTGACACGGTGGCGGGGAAGAAACTCAACGGTGTAGCTGGCATTCTCGATCGGGCGAATCATCATAATAATCGAGGTGGGCTCGTACAAGGCTCGGGAGGAGGATTAGTACTACCAACAGGAGCAATCGTTGGAGCAGCAGAGGAAAGCGGGGACGACTGGCGACCATCCCTGACCACCCGCAGCCGCCGTCGAAGTCGCCTTCGCCGTCCCTCCGCCAATCATCATAATCGTAATGCACCTCCGCATCCTCGTGACATCAACCTCCATGGTGATCAAGATGACAACGAGGACGAAGACGCGGAAGGACTGCGAACCAGCACGGGAAGCAACAACAGTGACTGGCGGCCGAGTAGTAACAACGGACGTCAACGTCGGCGAGCTCTCCGTAATCCTCGCCCTGTTGGCAGCGGCAGCGGTATGGAATCCGAGGGGGAAGACACGGAGGGAGAGGAGACAGAGGACGAAGAAACGGACGAGGAGCAGCTGCACCACCAACAGCTGCAACCGAGGCAGTTATCGAGTCCCGTTTCAAGATCCAATCAGTCGCAATACCATCAGCAGAGGAGACCGTTGCCTCTATCTCCCCGTCCGCCTCTCCGAGATGCACGTGGAACACTGGCATCATCCGCGGGGTCGGGAACATCCGGAGTGGAACCAATCGGATCAGAAATGAAGACAATGGAACGATCCGTTGAGGTTGTGGACGGCCTTAATAACAATCGCAATCACAGTCGTGTTGACGAGGACAACCTTCTTCTCGACGTGGACTGGAGGAACAACGATGCCTTAGACGCTGTCATGGCCGGACGATCGGAGAGCGATGAAGATCACGACGATGATGATGAAGCGGATCCTACTGCTGCTGCGGAGGAGGAGGATGCGGGTAGAACTACGGCCGATGATGATCCGAGGCTTGGAATGAAGGGATTTTCTTTGTTTGACTGTGACGAGGAGGAAGACGAGGAGGAGGGAGAAGAAGAAGACGAGGAGGGAGAAGAGGATGAGGGAGAAGAAGAAGACGAGGAGGAGGAAGTGGCAGATGATTGGAAACACGAAGATGAAACAAATATGTTTGACAAGAATGAGGACGAAGAGGAAGAGGAAGAACAAGTAGAAAACGAAGACGAACCACGAAAAATTGCAACAGGTTTAGAAAGGAGAGAACAGAAACGGAACGAGTCAAATATATCGATGGAAGATAATGGTGGCCAAACCTTGGAGCCGAGTATCCCAGTCGTTTCTCCGGGAAGGGCTGACAACAATCATGGTAACGGCTTTGAAAACGAGAACGGCTTTGAAAATGGTACCGGTTTTGAAAACGATAACGACTTTGAAAACGATAACAGTTTTGAAAATGATAGCGGTTTTGAAAACGATAACGGTTTTGAACACGATAACGGGAACGAAAACAACATGATCGACCACGCACGAATGTCCGTGTCGTTCGCCAATGGAGCCGTATCGAGTTCTATGGCGGCGGCGGAAACTCGGGCAGATTCGATTGTGTACCTCTCGTCCTCCTCGGGGGAATCGGAGGGTGACGACAGGTTCTTTTCGTACGAAGGAACTTTAGAAGGAGAAGGAGGAGAAAGAGGAGAAATGTTGGTGGAACGACAGGGATGTGATGACGAGCAGAAACTACTGCTGCAGCAACAAGAAATGGAACGACACCGGCAGCAGCAGCAACAGGAATTGGAACATGAGCAGAAACTGCAAGAGCAACAACATCAGCAGCAGCAGCTTGATACACGAAAGAAACTGCAAAATGACTTGGACCAACAGAACAACGAAGCTATAATGTCATCGCCATCGCCGCCACCACCCCCGCCAACGCCTACGGCAACCACTCCATCGACTCCGACAGCAGAGCCACCAGAGACGGCGGCCGATCGCAACGAATGTGCCCGTTCGGCACGAAAAGAACGAATGCTCCGAGCGAGATCTTCGAGGCTGCGGGCCGTCTTTGGTAAAGATGCGGCGAACGATACGACCGAGACAGATACCACCATCATCGGCAACGCGCCCGATGATAGAGATACAGATACAGCTGCGCCGCCGTCGGCTGACGGGGTGACCATTCTTCAGGATTTAGGAGGGGAAATAGCGGCGGCTGTTGCTGTAGCACCAACAACGACAGCTGCACCGACAACGACAACATCCTCCTCGATGCCAATCTTGGGAATGGAGGATCGTAATGACAATGAGCACGATAGCGGAGATCAGGAGGTCTGGGACGACGCCAACCAGCAGCTGCTGCGACCGCAAGGTCAGGATCAGATTCAACAGCAAATTCAACAGCAAGTAGAAGACAACACGATCCCCGACATCGAGCGGGTCCCGTCCGGCGGCAACGGATCGGTCGGAACCTTCCAAACCTTTGAGTCTTCCATCAATTGGGACGCGTTGGCTTATAGCATGTCCGAGTGCGGGGACGATGAATCTCAGTCTCCCTCCATGGAGGTTGGCGACGATGATTGCAATTACGGTGGCGATGAAATTAGGAACGATTCTCAAATGGAAGACAACGCGCAACTCCAGCAGGATAATAATGACGATTGCGGATTCCCATCACCGAACACAGTTCAGCCACATCAGCAACGGGCCTGGGAGGAAATAATGCCGGACGACGAGGAAATGACTCCTCCGACGAGGCCAAAACCAAAAGCAGAATATTTAGACGACGATGAAAACCTTCCGTTTTTGCCATCTCTGCAGGGTGGAAATGGAGATGCGGACGACAATTATGAAAATCTTCCGCATTTGCCCTCGCCTTCGCCTTCTCCCAACAACAACAACCTCAGAAGAATGCGCATCGAGGCGATGAAGAAGCATCACGAGGAAGAAATCACCAAGATTCGAACGGACGACCAACAACAACTCGACGACGGCAATATGTACTTGAACATGCCCCCTCAACGGCAGGAGAAAATCGAGTCCCAAATCAAGAATCGCATCGCTCTCATGAAGAAGCAGCACCAACAAAGCATGGAGAGCATGCGGTCGGAGCTGGATGGAGTTGCAAGCAATGAAAGAGGAGGCATTCATATCGATGAGGACGACTGTGATCCTCGTGCTTTTGATGAAGATGAAGGTGAAGCCTTATCTTCCTCTTCCATGGCTTACGGCAGGCCTGGCAATCATCCGCGGAAGATGTCGACGTCATTTGCCATTGAGAGCGTTGGCAGCAGCGTTAGCAGCGGCAACCATGGCGGCGATGGCATCGACATGCCTTTGCCGCGAATCAAGAACAGGTCGACGTCGACTATCAACGACAGAATCGTAGAGGAATCGGAACGCTTCCAAGATAAGGAGGAGCGGCATCATCAGTCTCAGTATCAGCATCAGCATCATCGACCGCAGATAATGTCCTCCCCCGATTGGAACGAAGACAATGCCCAAAGTGAAAGTGATAGCGATAGTGAAAATGATGAGGGGCGCCTGGGAAATAAATCGTCCTTGCTGTCGAGCAAGCAACACGGGCGTCACCAAGATCGGGATGACGATGAAGGCGAGTGGAGCGACCGCATCGCCAAGTCCGTCGGCCTCTGGCAGCGCAATGCGAAGGAATTTGAGCGGACGAGGAATACACTCGTGGACAGCGATGACAATAACAATAACAAAGGCGATGACAATGGCGATGACATTAACAGGCGTCGTCAGAGGCACGATACTTCGCCTCACAAAACAACACCCTCCTCTGGCCGTTCTTCGCATCACCAGAACCGTTTTAGCTTCGACGCGATCAGCGACGATCGATCGGTAGGGACGTCGTCGTCGACTTGGGGGGACAACAATCACAAAAATTCGGCGTTGCTCGCTGAAAATGAGGAGCTTGACGAAGGTAAGATTTACAGTTTCACCGTTGCCTCTTGTTTTTGGTTTTGTTATCATCCCACTGATGTAATCCTTCGTTGGCTCTTGTTTTTTTTTCTTCCTACTCCTCCTTTCCTTTATGCATGGCTTCTACCTATCTCACAGTGATGAGACAAATCCGTCTCTTGTCTCCCAAGCAAGCGGTGAGAGATATCACCCCCCGCGGTGACGATTCGATCGAATCGGCCAGATCTTTCATCGAACCGACTCTTGTCTCACCCAAGATCGCCGTACACGGTGCTGCCGCCACCGCATCATTTGCAAAGACTCCGACAAGCTTCACACGCGTCGCCAAGTCTCCAAGATCACTCAAGTTGACCAATATGATTGCCGACGCGAACGTGCAAGAGGAATGCGTGAACAGCAGGATATCGGGTCTCATTTCGGAAGTGAAGGGGTTCTTGGCGGCGAACGAGAAAGTTCGAGCAAAGCTGTCGGAGGACATTAGTCATCTGCGCCAAGGATCTTGAAAAAAGAACCTTCATTTTGGTTTGGTTTGTACAGGCATTTATTCCTGTGGGGGACGAGGAGGTATAATACGTGGACCGGTTTGCCTAGAGTACAGCGTATTTCAGTGTATGACATGACCCCCCACACCGCCATCCTCACAACCCTTGCAGCAGATCTCACAGGTACATTTCACTCAATTATGCAGGAACACCTACTATATCTCAACCTAATTCGGTGAAATCCACCCCCTACAACATGATATCATCTAATGTCATACCCCAAGGTCAGGGGTGGAGTGAATAGTTATAAAATAAGGAAGTACAGTAGTAGTTGCCCTTTACAATGCATTTCCAACAGATACAGCGACATATTTTTGTTTAGTACTAACATTGATTGGCCCACAGAGACCTGTATAATCCCATGCAGATGGACCAGGGGTTCCAGTCCTATCCTTCGCAATATTCAGTTAACGAAAGTATTGTGCACATGTTTCCAAAATCTCAATGGAGTACACCCATAGACAGCCCCGGACAAGTGGGCTGGTCATGGCAAGAATCTTCAAGATCCAAAGTATTATCCTACAGTAGGTTGCAGTTAACTTAACACTAACCTCTTCATCGGGTTGATTGAGAAATGATGGTGTCTTCATGTGTGCTGTGAATGACCACAGTCAAAGCTAGTCACAAGCTCATGCAAGGGAGGAAGTAAGGAATCACATCTCCGATGGGGTACCCTCATAGCGTTATTGAACGGCTACAGTACAGTACAAGAACTGAGTGGTGGTAGACAATAAAAACCCTAAGAAAATGTGACGTTTCAATTCTATCACTATGGAAGTAAAATTCCAATAAAGAATCACCACGATCTTGCTTTATCGACCATGCCCCGGCACCACAAGTGGTAATGAAGTAACCATTTGGAAGCAATCGTGGTCCAGAGGACAAGCACTGCATCTCAGTGATTTATATGACCCACTCGACGCCATTATAGTCAACCTAGTGAAGTTTCATAAAACTTTGACCCGACCATGACTTCGACTTCGTTATCGTTGGTGATTTCAATGGAGTGGTGGAGAGAAGCATTGCAACAGAAGGAACAATACCATGGTTTTTGGTAGAGAGCCAGATCGTAGGCACCCATGAGGAAATGAAGAAAGGACTGTACCCCGAGAGATTCGAACGGGGATGACGGTGCATCAGCCAAATGTACACCTCGGAACGCGTAGTCACCGAAAACTANTCTATGGTCAATGCGACGCTACAAGAAGGACCCAGACGAGGCGGGTCACAATCACCGATTTTGTGCACATGCAGCATCGGCGTCATTATGGACACCATGGTGGATCAGGGATATCCAATTGTCTTTGAGAACCCTTATCTCTTGGATGGAACCATTACATTTCGTTTCAGTGATCAGTTTGTTGATGACCATTCAAACATAGCATTCCAATATGGGGATGGTATTGAGGAGTGTGAGCAAACTTGAGCACAATGAAAATATGTAAAACAGCCTCTTGAATTCGAGTGGCATTAAGGAAACTTTTACTAGAGTTTCTGCTACCTGTATTTGATCAAGCAGGTCCCGGATAATGGTGAATGGAGAATGATGCGGGAGGAGGAGAATTGTGACATTCATGTTCAGATTGAGGATTTCGACAATGGCAGCCAGAGAGTAATCAAGTGGATCAATCCCAATGATGCACACCAATCCCTCAGGCCTCAGATATAACATCAGCCTCACCAACAACAACACCAAACTGATGAAGACCTTGGTTTCCAAAGCACATAAATACAACAATTCCCTCCTAAATTCTCACCTGTCTGCAAAGAAAACATGCATGGTATCCACGTCATGCATCACACTGTCGTTCACGTGTATGTTCCGTGGAGGCACCTTTGGCTTCAGAGCTCTCTGAGTGACACACAGTTTCCCCTCATACTGCCAGTCTGCCATTGATAGCATGTACACCAAAATGGTGTGTGTGAGTAGTTTTTGGGCCATCCTTATTGGGTACATTAGAAGAGCCAATGTTTGCCATCAAGACTAATGAACATTGGTGGTCGATGATCACGTATCATCTGTAACGCTGCTATGATACACATATACTACACACGGTGTTGTTGGGATATGCACAAATGGCGGTTGGTAGAGCACTCAATTACTGCAGTTACCGTACGCAATGTATGTTTACCTTGTTCCTGAGTCATGGGTGAAGCAACTTTTGGGTTTCCTTCACTCTTGCGGTTCCACAACCACAACTCAAACATCATGCCTTTGGATTCCTTATCTGCAGCTACAGTCTGACCCCATTAATAAGCATATTCTGAAAATAAGAATAATTAACCTAACCCTAACACTCACCCTAGGATCATCCAACTTTTTTCGTAAGGTTTAGTGGTAGGGTTAGGTTTGTTTGTAATATGCTTATTGGTGGGGTCAGACTGTATGCAGGAAGGGGGTGGTAGTCTACAAACTTTGCGACAAGACTACAGTATGGGTATGTCATATGTAGGCAAGACCCAATGTACCTAAAAACCAGAACTGCAGAGCACATAGCAGATGTCTGTAAAATCATCGAACTGGGAAGGAGGAAATTATAACCAAACTGGTACGTAACTGGGGGCTACGACCATGCCGATGTGTTTTCAAAGCACTTTGGGGAAAATTGTAGAGAGTGTAACAACTCCAATTAATTTTGTGCCAAGATGAAGACCATCCTAGAACCAATAACAAGTATAGTTTGGCAGGGGGGCAGCATTTGATATATGAATTCTACCTGTACTCTAGTCTGTAAAATTTGAATGATAGAGCAAAAAGAAATATACCGACGATGGAGAATAAACAAAAGGTCGTTAATCATCAACGAATCAGAGATATTTGGATCTTGGAAATGCAAGAAGAAGTTTCACAGGTCCCAATGTGTAAATGAAGCATACACTGATGGCATACCTAGAACATAAAGTTTCCGTGGTCCATCCCCTCGTATTAACACTTCTTCACCACTTACACCCAGCACAACTGCATTGGCAGCATCACTTGGTGTACCACTTATCTTGGGACATAAGAATCTTTACCTGGCAATTCAGGAAAAATGTAGGTGGTGAAATGAGACGGTATCCATCCCTATGGGGGAGGAGGGAGTCTGGCATGTGGACCAATTTGCCTAGAATGCAGCACATGTTTCATATGTAGAGAGTGATAGACATGCAACATTTGCCGCTGCAAAGCGATACACATATTGCCTAGCTGTGCCCCATACGCTTGCCAGTACCTCATTTTTAGTTGCTGAGTTGTTCAAATTTTAAGGCCTCCAACTTAGAATGTTGTGCAAAAAACGAATTTTAAATCCCACAATTTAGTCAAATTACACAAAAATTGCATTTTTACATGACTAACTCTCTACTTACTATTCTTTTCTACTGCACAGTAAAAGATTTCTTTAGTAGACACATTAAACATAATTTTGGCTCCAACACTCTTATTTATCAACTCTCCATTTTAACTTTGAAACTACTACTCTTATGTAGCCTAACTATTCTTTCATATGACTGTTATTATTTTGCATAAAACGGTAATCTTATACAGTAACAGTATATGCCAATACCACATTTCTGATTGAATGCAGTTATTAGGGTGTTTATAGAAATTACCAATTTATGAAGGTAAATATGTTTACATATTTTTGTTATAGAATTCTGATGATGTACATAGATAGTAAACACTGTAGAGCTATAGAGAGAGAGCTTAGAAATAAGAAGATAGAGATAGAGATACATGGGGGTGTCTCTATCTAGCGATCTACTGTAGAAATATAGCATTCTCTACAGCGAATACTTTACTTACAGTACATATAGATCTCTTACTGTAATAGCTAAAGCTAAATCATTCTATAATAGATCTAGATTTCTGTAATAATAGGATAAATCAATATAGAGGTCAATATAATGTAGCTGTAGAGGTTTATCTACTAGAGAGAGTACATTAGTACATTCAGTATAGTTGATGATAGAATCCCTGAGTCAGGTTAAGTCTATCTCCAGCCTAGACCTTGTACGGTCTGTCTGTGTGCAAGCACATCATGTAGAAATCATCCAAGAATTGGCGATAGCTTATACGATACCTCATCATTACTAGACGACAGCGTTACTAAGAGTACCAGATATGCTACCAACCGCTCTGTAGTCATCTAGTTCAGTATCATCATCGTACCAAGTACCTAGTCCAGTACAGATACTAGTACCTAGTAAGGTATCGTCCCATTGCGTCACAGCCACCCACCATGGACAGTCCGGTTTTCCGCGTTCACAGAGATACTTGCAACTGATTCACCAAGGCTGTCACAGCATTGAAATTTTACAAGAATGAAAACGGAGGCTATGTGTAGGATGATGCATGAGTCTTCAAAAAACAGATCGAGCAAGAACTCTAACGTCAATATTATGACACCTCCAATGATGGCATGAAGGGATTGCTGTATTGTAAGAGGGTATTACCTTGTGATCTTCTGAGTTGAAAATGTATTCATCAAGGTAGAGTTGTATGACTTCATCTTATTGTTACTTCTTGATAAAGAATCTCCTCCTGTTTGGTAGCTTGGTTGTGGTTGCTGTGTGTTGGGAAGATATAGCTGGGTCATCGTCATCAAAGTATGGGTCTGGAACTGACACCTCAGAAGCAAATGAAAGCAGGTGATTTTACTGTACTGTAGTAGTGGAGGATTGGAGGAAGTAGGCATATTTGACTCACTGCTGGTAGGTTGCTTAGTTAATATGTCTAGTATGGGAATACATTCTATCAGGGACACTAACAGAGAACCTGTAACAAAAAAGTAAGCACAGCGAAATTGAAGTAGCGTAAGTAATAAATTGAAAATGATGATAATAGATACGTACCGATGTATGCTGCGTTGAAATAAGACACCGTAAAGAATATCGATATATAATCTATCGTATCGTAGTTAATCAGTACTGTAAAGTAGTAACAAATGTCTAAAAAATGTTACATTTTTATGCAAAGCAAAATTGGTCACTAAGTTCTAAAAGTTGTGAGGTTTTTGAGCAAAATGTTATATATAAAACATGGTCTTATGAATCAGAATCCATCGTGGCTTATTCGAAAAATCCGATCTTGAAGGAAATAGGAATTTTAACTCTTTCCACGAGCACCAAAATTAAATAGCCAATCCGTCAAAAGATTGGAAATGCTCTGGAAATTCTGAAATCACTCAACAAGTTAATTTCGGACCATGGGAAGGTGGTAAATTGATCACTAGTACACCCGTATCATACAGCCAATCCAGCTGTACATTCCACTGGGCGATGAGTCCAAGGTGAAGGGAAAGGCGGCGATCGAGGTGCTGTGCTCGCGCATTGGAAAGAGTGGGGGGTCGTTCATCCAGCAGGGACTCGTCCTTGTGTTTGGAAACATCATTGATGCCGCTCCTATATTGACCGTGTTGTTTTATTCGGGGTGGGCGTATTTGGTGAATAAGCTCGGGGCCCTGTTTATGGCCAAGACGGCGATGCAAGAGGAGCCAAAGAAGCATAACGAATAATTTATCGAAAGAGGCAAGAATTCTTCATTCCGCCGTTTCAAAAAATTCAAACACATTTTAATTTAAAATATACCGTAATTTGGTTCAGGAGACACAGTGTGGCGACATGGGTTCACAAGTGGGCGACTGCGTTGGTTGCTAAAGTGCCTACGTGGTCGAAAAAGCGTGGCCGCGGAGATAACTCGTGACATGACATTCAGGTCGATGCTGGTGTCAGGAACGACGGTACCGTCCCGCTTTTGCATTAAAACAAATTCTTAAAGATATTTTCTAGGCTAACAAAGATAGGCTTTCTACTAGATTCACCACTTTGTATTGGTGAGTGACTAGAGTGCTCATAGTACAGAAGTCAAAAGTTCAACTCGTCCGCAGAAATTTCCTTTTCAATCTTTTCATTCAAAACGTTTTATTCATTCCAATATTTTTGCGAGCGACTGTTTTCGCTCTTGGCAAGCCCACCTATGATTACAAACGTGATTCAATCTCAAAGTAGGGATGTCACCATCACCAACAGTATATTACGTGACCGAGATCAATACACATCAACTCTATCGATACTGGACCGACCGACTGACAGTATCGTCCCACTGCGATATGTAATATAGTAGTATTTTTATGGTAATTCCTAGAGTTAATACAGTATGAGCTCAATCTCTTTACGTACTAATTTACTCCGATAGCTCAAGACAAGAAATATTTGCCGCTTTATAATAGTTATAGTGCCCAACGTGATTAATTCTTCCGCCGGAAGTTCTTTATTCTCTTTTTCGTTTATATCATTTTGCTATTTGGCCTATTCGAAATGATTAAATACTATCGATCATCACCAACATTTTGTAACTAAGTGTTCTTGTTCTTATGATAACCACCTATTATTATTAGAACATGATATTCTATCAGATTAATTAAACTTTGTGTGTGCTTAAAGTCAAGAGTGTGCGGGTTAAGTACCAAGTCTGCATACATTTAATTGAGTTTTGACTGGTACACCTCGTCGAAAGTCTTATCCAAGATGGCCATGTTCGGAGCATTTGGAAAGTCGTCTTGAAAGATCCTTCCTTCGTAAGTTGGAATCATGTGCTTCGTCAAGGGATCGAGATTTAACTGCGAGAAAAGAGACTTTTTATTTCCATACTCAAATTCCATCTCCTTGCCATCATCGAACACATGCATGTTCACACCGTTGTGAGTATAATCATAGGGTGATGGATTTGTGGGGACAAGGTCACCTTCATTTGATACTCGAATTAGATGAAGCTTGTCTTGTTTCTCTTGTTCCTAGAGACAAAATGAGTAACAGATGTATAAGAAGTACGTTCAATACATGTTGAAAGTATCTATGTAACGTCTCGATGGATGGTACACGAACCCTACTGGTAGGGCATAGACATATACATTATATAAAACACGATTCTTCTCACCCTGAAAACACGATCGTATTCTGAACAGCCAACTACAGGGCCAGCAAACGTTACTGCTCTGATATAGCGGAAGAGGGGGCAGTCGCCACCACCCTCTCTGACTGAAAGAGTAAATGCGAAGAGATTGGCAAGGGCACCACCAAGGGAATGGCCACTGACAAGAATTTTATAATCATCCCTATCTGCCGCCGGAAGATCGTCGTATATACCTTTCAGGGATGCGACAATTCGATCATAAATCGTGCGTCCTTCACCCTCGATTTCTTTGAAGAGATAGCCTTTGAAAGAAACACGAAAGAGGAAGACGAATGATGATGCGTGAGACTTTTGTCGCGTTCGTTCTTCCCCACGACGACAACGAATACTCACCGGAAAAGCCACTGTGAACCTTTACGTTTTCTTCAAGATCAGCAAAGTGTTCACGATTGTGATTAAAGTTAGCATCTGCCCAAAAATCGGTACCCCCTACTGTGCCACGGAATACAACAGTGGCTCGTTTCATGGTCCTGTTTGATTTTTTTACATCGACACACACATGAGCAATGGAATATTATAATGTAACGACAAGCAACTGAAAACGCACACAATGCACATACCTGTTGAGTGTAATTCCATATACCAATCCATACTTGTTTGTCGTTTTGTCATAATAATCTACAAGATCACCATCAAAACGACTAAGCGATTTAACGTCGGTTTCAATGGGCAACTCGGGAAGATCCTCAGACTTGGCATCTAATTGCTGAAACTCTATATCGCCACCATATTCGTCCTCTTTCAAAAACTGGCGGTTGTTACGGAGAAACTCAAGGATAGATTCATCATTGACGGGATACTTCATGTAACGGTTAGGATGATCATTATCCTGACCGGTGCGTTGTGTCACGACGAGGTCAGGTTTGTACATATCTACAAGAGGTTTCTTTTTAAGGCCAAATAGACCTTTGGTCGCAGGCTTGCCATCTCTAATAAAGTTGTCGTGGTTATTGACAACTCTGCGAATGGTTCCGTAAGTGTAAACAAATAGTGATGCTGTCATACAGTAGAAGCAAGAATGAGAGCACGTGAGCATTGAAACATAAGTTAGGCGCCCATCATTCCTTCTAGTGAAGACCAAAAGTAGCGACAAATTGGCAAACCACAATTTTACTTACCTTCAATCATGCTCTGAATTAGACTTCCGACACTTCCTGGTTTGACTTGAGTTTCGGCAGAGAGAGCAGTGGATGAATGTCATACATTAGAAGCAAGAATGAGAACAAGTGAGCATTGAAACATAAGTTAGGCGCCCATCATTCCTTCTATTGAAGACCAAAAGTAGCGACAAATCGGCAAACCACCATTTTACTTACCTTTAATCGTGCTCTGAATTAGACTTGCGACAGTTCCTGGTTTGACTTGAGTTTCGCCAGAGAGAGCAGTGGATGAATCAATTCCCTTGTCGCCTGCCAAGATAGAGACATTAAGTGGGTTATGTTTTCCGACATGATGAGGAGTGAAGGAAAACACACTCGACGGGGCCCAAGTAAGAGAGAAAAGAAGAACAGCCTGGTTAATTTTCATCTTGATTTTTTTTAATGAAATGCGTTAGTTTTTTTAACTGTTGTAAACTTATGACGATATCTAACATGTGAGATAGTTCCGAAAAAATCTTGCGGAATCTTTGATGTCATATCGGCACAGTACTGTTTGCGGCTATTTAATAGTAGTAGTAGTACTTAATAGAGCTGGGGGTTCAAGGGTTTGTGCTGTATTTCCACAAGTACGATTGTACGAGTATTATTTACTAGTGTAGTAGTACTATTTATTATCCAATGTCCAATCAGTCCAATACAAACTTTGAAGAATCTTGGTTGATTTAAAGAGGTACAGTACTGGTACTGTATTAGATTTTTCTTTCAGTACAAGTACTTCTTGAACTGGTACCCTCTGTCTATCTACCTCTCTCTCTCTACTAGAAGAGAGAGAGAGCCCTTCCCTTCCTTACCACTCTTTACTACGAGTAGTCACATCATTCGTACTTGTAGCTTGAGTTCCAAATTCACGGCTTCGCCTGCTTCTCTGCGGGACTAAAGAGTGGAACCCTACCATGTACGATCTACGTACGATTACGTACAGGAAAACATGCAGATACTTCTATTATTCTTGTAAACTTCTACACAAGTAGTACCCGGTAGTATTTGTCAGCATACCCGGGTCTACAAGTACTTGAAGTCTGCCTCTCTTTAGCAATCGGTTCGGTCTGACCAAAGGGAGCGCGACGTCTGGCGTAGCACATAATGTACCAGAACCCGTAGAGCGGGCTTCAGCCCCTTGGTCAGGCCGAACAGGTACTGTCTCTACGTGCTTTCTACAGCAGTGCATTCATGTGATAACTCTGCGTAGGGCTATGTTGATATGTACTCTCTCTAGAGTATAATAGTAGGGATTTTGACTGCCACCAGTAGAGTTCAAAAATTACTTGTACGAGTATTCAAGAACTTTGTAAAATAAAGTACTAGTAGTTCTTGACTACTTTTGAACTTGTACTTGTACCAGGTACTGAACTTTAATTGTGCGCCTACTACATCGTACTTGCACCTATGCGGAGAAGTCCAAATGATTATTTTATTTAGATACAAGTACATTGTCGGCAGAATACAACCGTTGTTGTATTGGTTTGGTACGTTTCTTTTGGTTCCTACGTATATTCTACGATACATCTATCCCTTGCTAGAAACTCATACTGTCC
>JALLOR010000012.1:0-18106 GCA_036939395.1 Porosira glacialis
CATGGCTGCAGGGATGTATAAACTTGACTGAGAAAACTGTCCAGGAGGAGAGTAATCTGGAATAAAAAACGAGCTGAAGATGATGACACAAAACAAAGCCAACGTAAGAATGAGAATGAGAACTTAGCGCACGACATTGAATTTGAAGAACACCTTGATTGTTATTGAAAAAACAACTTACAACTGATCCGGTGACTGATACGTGGCGATCGTGTATGAGCATAGATGGCAATAGACAATGGGGAAAGTTGTGAGACAACGGGGCCAATAAGTAGGTAATTAAACTTGAACAAAACGAAATGAGGAAAGATAGACAATCTCACCTCATACGGCATTTGACCAATCTTTGCATACATTCCGCTAAACTTAGGAAAGATGTTTCTGTCAAAGGATGATGGTGTGTAATCCATTGCCCGCAAAAATCCCATCACCTTCAAAATTGGCTCTTTCAGGCTGCCAAAAGACGGATCGGCATCAAGAGCGCTCGATGTAGCTTCGCGGTCTAGCAAAATAGCTGCAACAGTGGACTTGAGATCACTAACGTTGCCGTCCCCAAACACGACACCGCTTGCTGCGTGAGTAAACCGACCAGTCTTGAACGCTGTCGCAACGCTCTCCACATATCTTGCTGTAGGGGGCGGGGATGGAGCGCGACGATTTGGAACCTGTTAATTAGTACAGGTACTAAATGTACGTCGTATGTACGTAGAGCTCGCGCACAAAAAAGCAAAATCAAGGACATCAAGGAGCAAGACTCACGACTCGGGTTACTTATTCCAAAATGGCGAATCAATAGCGTGGACACGCGAGGAGGGGTGTTGTCATGTCGAATCAAATGGTCAATTAACTCTTCCGTCTCATAATGAGAATCCTTTTTATAGCCACGAAAGTAGAAGGAAAGACATATGAGTGAGATGTGCAAGAACATGATTGTGCATCGAGGGACAAAAGATAAGAAGACTCACCCGAACTTCAGGGTCTGTGAAATAAAAGAGAAAATACCCCAGGCGCAAGTACAAAATTGGTAGGTAAGTGAAATACGTAATAAAACAGAAACTCTCAATAATAGTCATCTTTTAAGAATTTCTCACCGACAAGGTCGTGGAACTGGATTGGGTTTCTCATTACGATAGGTTTCCGAAGAGGTCCAGAATAATACGCATTGGAACTATCCCCAATCTAATATTGTCGCAAAGATTGCAGTGAGCAGTAAGTGATGAGGTTATTGCAACAAAAGTGAAACACAAAATATACGAAAAAAGTCCCTGGGCCTTACCTGGATCATAGAAACCAAATTCTTCAGGTAAACCACCTCGCTAAATTCATTAGTTACCTCGAAGATCGTATCCTCGGTATAGGTACCCGGAGAGCTCGCCAAATGGTAGATCACTACATCATCCTCAGTGGAGTGCGAAATGCCACCAGCATACGTGCTTGATGAGAAATCTGGCTCAAAAGCGCCGACATGAAGCGTTGAAAGGATGTCAAACTTTGTCGCAGGCTCAGTTGTAAATGCTGCTGAATCCGTCACAGCCACATCGCAAAGACACGTCCAGTCTTCCAACTCTACGCAAGTTCCTTCTCCGCATTGATTGTCAATGGTGGGAAACTGCTCTTCACCTGCAAAATCATCTGTTGGCCACGGCACATTAATATAGTTCATGTTTTCATCTGTAGAGGCCACATATGTGATAACGTCACTGATATTCCCAGGGACATGAACAATAGCAGCCATACCATCCAGCCGGACCTTCAACTGAAACCCGCAAGCCCCGTTCGTCCAGTGAAATAAATTATTTTCCGGCTCTTCCACACTCAGGCCCGTGGCGCTACAGCACTCGGAGCAAGTGGTCACATTAGTTGTCACATTGTTCAACCCAGCTGTGCAAATGTTACCAACGTCATTGCCACACCGATCAAAGTTCGTGTCATATGAAACTAGTTCATTTTTGTAGTTGCAAGATACCTCAGCATCACCGCCTCTAGGGCAGCATGTCTGCGATGCAATCACCATGTTAGGATGCGCACCCATTGCTTTTCCATTTGACCTACCGGCAAAGACAGTCTTGGCATTGTTGAAGAAGGAGAACTGGACGCAAGGCCGGCGGACGTATTCATAGAATACATTCGGGGTCACTTGCACAACGCGGACTGTATCTAGGTCGCACTCGAGTCCATGGCTGGAAGGAAAGGTGCAAAGAAATAATAATACAACAGAGGGGCCAAAGTGAGTAAACGATTGAGGACAGGTGATGCAAAGTTCGTCGTTTTACAAGAAGCAAGTCAAATCGGAAAGACAAGATTTCATTTTCAAACGTACCATTCAATTTCAGAGCTGATGTCAACCTCATTAGGATATGTACACCCACCGCTGCCGTCAGGTGCACATAGAAGTTGGTACAGATTGGAGTCAGGATGCAAAACCATCCTCTTGACCGTCCCATCGCCATCCCATTCACTGGGGTCCCATTGATAACGAGGAGAGCTCGACCGTCCGAGCAGCTTGTATGTGGCCCCACCTTTGAGGAAATGCTTGTCCGGGAGATCATAACAGAGAGGCTTTCGGTCTCCAATCCAACCACCATACAGATCTTTTTTGGGGAACCAATCCCGTTTTCCGACACTCCTAATTGTCATAGGGTCCATACGGTTCGTCGTGATTTCGTCAAGCTCTTCGTAGTTTCCACGACGTCTTTGAATAGCGGGAACGAAAAGCGGCGTAAGGGGAGGTGAGATTGGATAACAGGTGCAATCCATTTTCTGGCTTCGATCCGCCTATACGAAACCCTACATATCCATTTGCATATTTGCACATCACAATGAAGAACCAGCATGAAAAGTTGTGATCATATGAAGCACACAAGACCTAAGCCCTAAAACACACTTACGAAGATTGCTCGAATCCAGTCCATGCACGAGCCATTGAGAGAATGTCTCGCGTGTCGTAAGTCTCCACGGGGATGCCAAACTCGTCATGAACGACAGTGCCATTCATATCTGTTTGTGGAACAGCCAAGCGACAAACGAATATGATTATTGTTTGGTCACAAGGCTAAAGGGTGTAGAATACAAACAGAAATAGATGATCGCGCAACATAGCTTCACTTACTGAGCTTTTCGATACCAACAGTATAGAGTTGCATTATCTCTCGAGCATAGTTTTCATCGGGATCTGTTGCGAAATAATCATCAAATATAGGCCCAAAACGTGAGCCAAAATAGTACATGATGAGATTTCAGACCGTAAGAAGTAATGCGAAGTACAGAAATATGGAATACTTACATCTGACCTTTCTTGCGCCATCAAAGCCATAGCGAACCGACGTGGATCCCACGAAGGACATCATCCGTCCCATCTTGATGGAGAACGACAGCTCGAACAACAGTTCCCTGTACGATAAGGCAGCGTTTCGAACAAAGATATCGTACGTGTAAAGGTGACTCTCCGTAAGAGTTTCGTCATGCGTGAGGCAGCTGGGAGACATGGCAAAAATCTGACTCAGGGCGAACGCAATTCGCTGGACCAATTGATCAGAATTGTTGAGGATGATGTTTGTCCACACCGTCTGCTTTTGAAGTGCAAAAAACTCGGTGGATTCCCGACGTCGATTCCACTGATTAGCGACAAGTCACGGAGAATATTCAAAACAGTGGACTGAGTGAGACCAGAAAATGATATGTGGATATGAACAGAGATGGTTTAAAAACACAATCTTTACACCTACCAAATCGAAATAATCATCCAACGATGGATCTGGAGTTACCTCCCCAATGGATCCGCACACAAGAGCACCCCCCTTCTGCTGGGTCAGACTTGTTTCCAACACAATAGTGGTGATGTCAGGATCATTTGAAATAAGGCTGAGCAACGTGTCAGTGGTATTCCTCACAAGCAAGGAAAGCTCGCTGGAGTTTCCTCCGTCCAATGTGGCAGTGGTATTCCTTGCAAGCAGGGAAAGTTCGCTGGAGTTTCCTCCTGCCATTATCTCTTCATAGATACCAATTCGGTTCATAAAAGTGAAGACTTTTTCAAAATCTTCTCTGCGCCCATATAAATCGTACAAGGTGCCATTGCTGGAAAATTCTTCCCAAGCAGTCATCGTCAGGGACGAGTCAGTACTGGTGGTCCAGGTCAGGACACCGTCCGAACCGAAGGCTTTGGTGTCTTCATCGTGTACAGCATAAACGTTCCTGCAGAAATGGTGACATTTGAACAAACTTGTCAGCATCACGAAATGAACTAAAGGACAAAGCACGATCCCATAAAGTTGCTGGTGACGTCGAAGCCTTCGTGAAGGCAAGGAATAATACCAGGCAGGTATATATGACTTACATCTCCTCGGGATGCACGTTTTGGTAGCAGATGTCGTCATGCGTTTCCCAGATCCCGAAGCCCGTCTTGTTCATGTCTTCGGAGTCGCATTCGAGGCCAGGAAATTGCTCATACTGGAATGAAAGGAGAAAAGAAACAAAATGGTGAGCATGAAGATCTGCAGGAATATGTAAATTGAATCCAAACAAGAAACTGATATTATTGAACATGGCACAATCCAAATGTGGGATGGCGGGTGTCTCTCTCAACAACGATAATGGCATCAACAAACAAATGCATGATCGAAGTTACGCACCATTCGAATATCCACCAGTTCGTCGTTGTCTTTTACCGCATACTTGAGCAAAGCCGAAAATGCAGAATAGGTCGAGTACGCTGCATTCGGTGTTGGAATCTTGTTCACGCTCGACCCGTCCGCCGACACCAACGCATCGCACGCATCCTCCGTTGTAATATCGGACCGGACCTTCCACCGACTAGTGTCGCCCATCTGACACGGCTTGCTCCCTGTCACATCCGTGTAGACTAGGCCTTCAACGATGAAAAGGGTACGATTAGCCGCAGCATCAATCTTGCTCAGTGCAAGGGGTGCGTACTTCACCACTGCGACCGTGTCATCGTTGTCGGATCTCTGTCGGACACACGCGTTCTCGTCCGTCACCAAGACGCACGAATTCTCGTTGAAAATGTCTGGGGGGTTGTTCGCGCAGAATACTCCCTGCTCGTAACCACTTAGTTGCGACGGGGTGTAGGTATTGTTGTCGGCGTCGTAGGCGACGTTGAACCTTCCTGCCCTCATCTGCGAAAAGACAGTGCTGAGTGTAAGCTTTCGTTGTTGAATGGATCGGGCAGAAGATTGCACTTCTCTTCATTGGCGGCATAATACGTCGCATCCTTGAAGAGCAGCACGCCATCAGTGTTTTCGGCGCCTATGGGATCGATGTTGATAGAGGAAACAGAGGTAAAGTCCACCACATGTCCTGGCAGTCCAGACTCCATCGGCTCGTCAACCAAGAAGGCAGGATCGATCTCCACGGTGGGATTTCCGCCTGTGACGTACGAGCACAGTTTGTCTCCCTGTTGATCACGGAGTAACTGAAACTTGGCGTACATATTCTTCTCGTCGTCGGCACCGTAGAACGACCCCTCAATCTCGCTGACCGAGCACAACCTGTATTCGCCGTCGGCGATGTCCTCGTCATCGATCCACTTTGGCCGGACTGATAACATCGTGCGCGTGTACCCCGCATAACGCCACAAATACTTGGTGACTCCGTCGACGGTTTTGGATTCCAGCACAACGCGATGCTCGGGAAGAGGCCAGTCGCGATTGGAACTCGTGCTCATCGTGGCGTCAATGTAAGTGAACGCGAATTTCCTCCAGCGAGAATTGACGTCGCAGGCCTTCGGTCCGGACTGGCCATATTTGTAGGTCTCGATGGATCTTGGGTTTAACCGCTTGCGCCAATACTCGCGGTGGTACGACACTTTCGTGATACGATAATCGAACTGTCTTCTTATCCACGTGGCCATGTGTCTTTCTGTCGTCACTGCTCTACTAAGCATTGCGCGATTTGCACCAAACGTAGATCTTTCGTAGAACCTGACCGTCCTTTGTTTGGTTGTTAAAATGTGCCTGTACGACCTTAGCATGTAAAAGTCATTGTGTCTGTATTAGGAAGAGTTACCATGCAGGTGCCGTCGCCCGCCGAACAATCATATACTAATGAGGAATACTTTTCTTCGTAGGACCGTCGTCCAGGGATGTAGAACACCTTGTTGCCGCTGGCATGCTTTTCAGTCGCCGATAGCGCGAATATAAGACCCGTTTTGGTGGCTGTGTTAGTCAACTTGACGGTGGCTGTGGGAGTGGATAGGTTCTCGAGGACCAGTGTCCCTCCGCCATCTGATCCATGTCTACCAGTTGGTTCAGGGCAGGTAAAGACAGGGATCAAAGGCATACCATGGAAGTTGGCCAGTCTTAGTATAGCTGAATTTGGGTCATTTTGTTTCGGTCCGTTGATTGAAAACGAAATGTAACTGACTCGTCCAGGCCACTTGTCAAAAACTTTCCAAATTGTAAATAATTGGGTCACAAATCGTTGGTGTAATCATATTTGTAATCATATTGTAATTAAGGGGGGGGGTGAAGTGGGAGAAAATGTGGGAGTCGCAGTCGGGGATAGAGGAGTACTCGGTTTTGATGATAAAGTTGGAGATGATGTGGACCCATCAGGTTCAGCCGTAAAATAACTGATAAAACGAATATTTTCTTCAAATGCGCCAGAAGAAATACGGGTTTTCATACACTTCTTCATAAGTGACCCGTTCTCAATAACTCGTGTTCCACTCCTTCTTTCGTCATCGTCGTAGCTGAATATCAAACTACAAACTAAACTGAACGTAAAACTTCTACCTTGCAGATACCTCCGACTGCGGATATCGGAGAGCAAACGCCTTTCACCGTTGTCAAAGAAAACATACACCTCTTGCTTGTTTACAACACATCGAGAAGCGACACTGGCTTCGCCTGCAACGCAACCGATTACAGCTCTGCAGAATTGTTTTTGTTCAAATCCGTTGAGGTGGCGTGGCTTCCTAATAGACATGCGTGCTTTTAGTCCACGATTTCTGTCATTGCATCCAGATATCGTATCAGTACTGCCTGAAAAAAGACTTTTCTGTGATAACAAACCGCAGCCGAAGTTTCCTGTAATAATAGCAATAAAGAGCGATACGAGTCAATTCAGAGTGTGAGGAAGGAAAATCTACGTTTTGCACTATTTGTTCACCAGCATGACATTTTCTCACCGTTATTGGGAAGCACACGATTCAACTCTACAGTAGTGGTGATGTCATACCATTGTGCTTTGGAACCCAATGAAGAAGAAAAGATAGTGATAAATCATGTCAGCGGACACGAAAATAATATTTGCTGTAAACTGAAAGCGAAGAATTATGAAAACACAACGACTTAATAGTTCAGAGAAAACTTACCAATACCAAACCACACTGCATCCCAACTTGTCGTCGGTTTAATCCGCCCACGACCTTTGGACATCAAATACAGCACCAACATATATAGTTGTTTAAATAATAAGGAAAATCAGAATGTGTAACACTTCACTAGGACGAGATTCATTTGTAAAAGCATGATCGCATAGCTTCTTTTTCTTCACCTAGATTAGTAGCATCAGAATCTTCAAATGAACTGGGGTACTTCCCAAGAATTTGTCCTCCTTTCACGTCACCTCCAAACATAAAGTAGTTTCCGCCCCCTGGTTTCAAATGGTAAACACAAAAAGGATGAGCATCAGACAAAAATAGAAGGACAATACAACTTAATTCGAAGCACGTGCCGTATCTACACACTTACATCCATTATCACTTCCTAAGCCAGAGTTTGGAGACAGAGTTCGCCCAGACTCAGATAGAACAGCTACTGTAACTTTACTCATCAAATTGTGTGCTACCATTTCCGCGTAAAATGCACTTATACCTAAATTGAGTGACCACAGGGCCACACTCAATGATTCCTTGACCATATAATTACCATTAAAACCACAACCAGCCGACAGGTAGAATCCATCTCTGCTTACTGATCGGGATTCTCGTAGGATTATCAGCTTGGCTATTATCTTCAGTCGTAAGCCTAAATTTGGTAAATTGGAAAAAGTGATATCATCAAGTAAACGCAATAAGTAGTTGAAGAATAAGTCCAAATAATAAAAAAACAAACACATCTCAATAGCAAACGAAAGTACAAAAAAATACAAAAAGAATCAGACTCACCAACAACACCCACAAAACTTTCCGCATAAAAAAGACTTGCTGATTCTAGTAAGATGCTTAATTCTTCAGATTTGTGTAGTGTGTCAATAAAGTTCTGTGACCAAAAGTTCGCAAAAAATCCACTGTCAATTGACGATTCTTCATTGAGGAATTTCATCGACTCTTCAAAAGCACTCAGATCACTGTAATTTAGTCCAGCAGTAAAATTTTGCCGAGTAAGCTTGTGGACCCCGATCGAGGATACAACGCCTACAGATCTTCCAGTCAAGGGGTTACCCTCCATCATGGCACTTTTGTGGTCAATTGACGTTGCTGAGACTGAGTGTCCTTTCTCTTCAAGAACGTCTAGCATACGACCCATAACTCCTGTAGATGGAAAAGAATAAGATAACGGAATGATTAATATGAGAAAATTCGAATATGGATAATCAAGAATGAGTATCCCAAACGTATATCTCGTCTTGAACCTACCTGTCGAGAAAGGATCTTCACCAAACGGGTCAGCAAGATCGACACTGCGCTTCATTGCTTTAAGCGAAAATAAATGAGTTGTGTTTGTTTCTGATCGATAACTCAGCTTGGAGATTGATTCTGTCCTAAAATGATAATCAGATTCCGTGACAGACTTGTGCAAGAGACCCATGTTACTGATAAAAAGCCCATGACCAGCCTCGTATATTTCCTTAAAGATTGGAATCTTCTTGTGCACACCAAAACTCTCACATGGCTGATTACATGTTTCGCCTGGCTTTGCGCACGGAATTTCATCCACCTCCGACTTTAGCATGCCGATGTCACCACGCATCCGTGTGTAGCTCTCGTACAAGGCAGTATCCGGGCCGGGGGTCAGTATATTGAATGAATCTACACCGCCCGGTAAAAACAAGACGATAATTGCTTTGTATGAATCTTCATTCAGAGATCTTTCACTTGCAGTCTCTGGGAGAGCTCTTGTTGATTGGGCTACCGAAGCAGGAGAAACAAGGAGACATGATTTAAGCAAAATTAAAGATGATAAAAGAGAGAACTGACAACCAACATTGCTCGTACTTACACTCGTCCTAGCTTGAGAAAAACTGCTGCGAAGACGATCTTGTAATTCCAGTCCTTGCCACGACATTTGATGAATGGACTACCAAAAGTGAAGACAATGAGCGCAGTGTATTAACAAACAATGAGAAAAGGACACAGGCAGTTTCAAGATAAAGGGAGGAAACAAAACAGTTAACTGAGAAATCATGTTCTTACATTCTGGTGAGGCTGAAATCAATTGTTGTGCGAGCCGCAGTTTATTGTCATCACCAGTTGACTCAGAGTCGAAGGCGGTTGTGATCTTTGAAATGGCGTCAGGACTCAATCTTCCTGCGGTAAGCAAGGTGGCAGTATTAAAGACCTTCTCGTAACTTGACGAACCTTCCGACTGGTAATCTAGATATCCAACAGACTTTGTGAAATCCCCTGTCGAAGTAGACACGGAAGAGGACCAAGAGGAAGAGGACGAGAAGGAGGACCACGAAGATGAAGACGACTGCGAGGACGAGGACCACAAGGAAGAAGAGGATGATGGAGATAACAATGAAGACGACGACGACGAAGAGGACCATGAAGACGACCAAGACGACGACAAAGATGACGATGAAAATGATGATGAAGAGTATCCAAAACCACCACCTTCCGAACTCAGCCCATTTCTGACGAGTGAGAAAAATCCCTCCATTGTGTGAGTCAATGTTGACGTGGTGAGCACTTGAGCTTCAGGGATAAATAATTTTGCAAGTGCAAACTTCCCAGGCGAGTTGTAACCCAGAGAGAAAAAGGAGCTGAAGATGATGACACAAACAAAGCCAACAAAGAAAAAATGAGAACATAGTACATGGTTTTACCGCCAATACTCAATCTAAGTGCATATTAACGAATGACACGAAAAAACAATTCAACTTACAACTCGTCCGGCGACTAGATCGCGACACAGGTACAACTGGTGAGATAATGTAACAAGAAGTATGGAATTAAACCTGGGTCAGAAAAAGAATGTCTCACCTCGTATGGCATTTGCCCAATCTTTTCGTACATTCCACTAAACTTGGGATACATATTCCTGTCAAAAGATGATGACGTGTAATCCATTGCCCGCATAAATCCCATCACTTTCAGAGTCGGTTCTTTCAGGCTGCCAAAAGACGGATCGGCATCAAGAGCGCATGATGTCGCTTCGCGGTCAAGCAAAATAGCTGCAACGGTGGCCTTGAGGTCACTGACTTTGCCTTCTCCATACACGATACCGCTTTCTGTATGATTGAATCGCCCAAACTTGAACGCTGTCGCAACACGCTCCACGTATCTAGGCGACGGATTACTTATTCCGAAGTGGCGAATCAAGAGCATAGAAACATAAGGAGCAGTGTTGTTGTGCCGCACGAGATGATCGAGTACCGCATCAGTCTCATAATAGGAATCCTTTTGATATTAACACAATTAAAAGGAAAGAAAAAGTAGTCAGCATGTGCAATGTGCAAGGCGACCATAAACAATACAGTGGAGCATCCGACAACCATTACGACTCACCCGAACTTCAGGATCTGTGTTGTAGTAAAATAATATACCCCAGACGCAAAGAGCAAACATAAAATTGTTAGGTAATTCAAAAACATCATAACATACTCTCAATCATAATCATCATTATCTAGAGACGCGCTCTCACCGACAAGGTCGTGGAACTGGACAGGGTTTCTCATTACAATAGGCTTCCTCATCGGTTCAGAATAATACTCATTGGTTTCATTCCCAACCTAAAATTGTCGCAAAGATTGCAGTGAGCAGCGCGAGTTGAGATTTTTGCTCTAAAAGGGAAATCTTAAAAACAAAACATGAAACATCTGAACTTTCTGGAACTCACCTGAACCATGGAGATCAAATTCTTCAGGTAAACCACCTCGCCAAACTCATCCGTTACCTGGAAGATCTTCTCATCGGTATAGGTACCAAGAGTAATCGACGAATGGTAGATCACCACACCACTCTCGTTGGAGTGCGAAATGCCACCAGCATACAAGCTTCCCAACAACTCTGGCTCAAAAGCGCCAACGTGAAGCGTTGAAAGGATGTCAAACTTTGTCGCAGGCTCAGTTGTAAATGCTGCTGAATCCGTCACAGCCACATCGCAAAGACACGTCCAGTCTTCCAACTCTACGCAAGTTCCTTCTCCGCATTGATTGTCAATGGTGGGAAACTGCTCTTCACCTGCAAAATCATCTGTTGGCCACGGCACATTAATATAGTTCATGTTTTCATCTGTAGAGGCCACATATGTGATAACGTCACTGATATTCCCAGGGACATGAACAATAGCAGCCATACCATCCAGCCGGACCTTCAACTGAAACCCGCAAGCCCCGTTCGTCCAGTGAAATAAATTATTTTCCGGCTCTTCCACACTCAGGCCCGTGGCGCTACAGCACTCGGAGCAAGTGGTCACATTAGTTGTCACATTGTTCAACCCAGCTGTGCAAATGTTACCAACGTCATTGCCACACCGATCAAAGTTCGTGTCATATGAAACTAGTTCATTTTTGTAGTTGCAAGATACCTCAGCATCACCGCCTCTAGGGCAGCATGTCTGCGATGCAATCACCATGTTAGGATGCGCACCCATTGCTTTTCCATTTGACCTACCGGCAAAGACAGTCTTGGCATTGTTGAAGAAGGAGAACTGGACGCAAGGCCGGCGGACGTATTCATAGAATACATTCGGGGTCACTTGCACAACGCGGACTGTATCTAGGTCGCACTCGAGTCCATGGCTGGAAGGAAAGGTGCAAAGAAATAATAATACAACAGAGGGGCCAAAGTGAGTAAACGATTGAGGACAGGTGATGCAAAGTTCGTCGTTTTACAAGAAGCAAGTCAAATCGGAAAGACAAGATTTCATTTTCAAACGTACCATTCAATTTCAGAGCTGATGTCAACCTCATTAGGATATGTACACCCACCGCTGCCGTCAGGTGCACATAGAAGTTGGTACAGATTGGAGTCAGGATGCAAAACCATCCTCTTGACCGTCCCATCGCCATCCCATTCACTGGGGTCCCATTGATAACGAGGAGAGCTCGACCGTCCGAGCAGCTTGTATGTGGCCCCACCTTTGAGGAAATGCTTGTCCGGGAGATCATAACAGAGAGGCTTTCGGTCTCCAATCCAACCACCATACAGATCTTTTTTGGGGAACCAATCCCGTTTTCCGACACTCCTAATTGTCATAGGGTCCATACGGTTCGTCGTGATTTCGTCAAGCTCTTCGTAGTTTCCACGACGTCTTTGAATAGCGGGAACGAAAAGCGGCGTAAGGGGAGGTGAGATTGGATAACAGGTGCAATCCATTTTCTGGCTTCGATCCGCCTATACGAAACCCTACATATCCATTTGCATATTTGCACATCACAATGAAGAACCAGCATGAAAAGTTGTGATCATATGAAGCACACAAGACCTAAGCCCTAAAACACACTTACGAAGATTGCTCGAATCCAGTCCATGCACGAGCCATTGAGAGAATGTCTCGCGTGTCGTAAGTCTCCACGGGGATGCCAAACTCGTCATGAACGACAGTGCCATTCATATCTGTTTGTGGAACAGCCAAGCGACAAACGAATATGATTATTGTTTGGTCACAAGGCTAAAGGGTGTAGAATACAAACAGAAATAGATGATCGCGCAACATAGCTTCACTTACTGAGCTTTTCGATACCAACAGTATAGAGTTGCATTATCTCTCGAGCATAGTTTTCATCGGGATCTGTTGCGAAATAATCATCAAATATAGGCCCAAAACGTGAGCCAAAATAGTACATGATGAGATTTCAGACCGTAAGAAGTAATGCGAAGTACAGAAATATGGAATACTTACATCTGACCTTTCTTGCGCCATCAAAGCCATAGCGAACCGACGTGGATCCCACGAAGGACATCATCCGTCCCATCTTGATGGAGAACGACAGCTCGAACAACAGTTCCCTGTACGATAAGGCAGCGTTTCGAACAAAGATATCGTACGTGTAAAGGTGACTCTCCGTAAGAGTTTCGTCATGCGTGAGGCAGCTGGGAGACATGGCAAAAATCTGACTCAGGGCGAACGCAATTCGCTGGACCAATTGATCAGAATTGTTGAGGATGATGTTTGTCCACACCGTCTGCTTTTGAAGTGCAAAAAACTCGGTGGATTCCCGACGTCGATTCCACTGATTAGCGACAAGTCACGGAGAATATTCAAAACAGTGGACTGAGTGAGACCAGAAAATGATATGTGGATATGAACAGAGATGGTTTAAAAACACAATCTTTACACCTACCAAATCGAAATAATCATCCAACGATGGATCTGGAGTTACCTCCCCAATGGATCCGCACACAAGAGCACCCCCCTTCTGCTGGGTCAGACTTGTTTCCAACACAATAGTGGTGATGTCAGGATCATTTGAAATAAGGCTGAGCAACGTGTCAGTGGTATTCCTCACAAGCAAGGAAAGCTCGCTGGAGTTTCCTCCGTCCAATGTGGCAGTGGTATTCCTTGCAAGCAGGGAAAGTTCGCTGGAGTTTCCTCCTGCCATTATCTCTTCATAGATACCAATTCGGTTCATAAAAGTGAAGACTTTTTCAAAATCTTCTCTGCGCCCATATAAATCGTACAAGGTGCCATTGCTGGAAAATTCTTCCCAAGCAGTCATCGTCAGGGACGAGTCAGTACTGGTGGTCCAGGTCAGGACACCGTCCGAACCGAAGGCTTTGGTGTCTTCATCGTGTACAGCATAAACGTTCCTGCAGAAATGGTGACATTTGAACAAACTTGTCAGCATCACGAAATGAACTAAAGGACAAAGCACGATCCCATAAAGTTGCTGGTGACGTCGAAGCCTTCGTGAAGGCAAGGAATAATACCAGGCAGGTATATATGACTTACATCTCCTCGGGATGCACGTTTTGGTAGCAGATGTCGTCATGCGTTTCCCAGATCCCGAAGCCCGTCTTGTTCATGTCTTCGGAGTCGCATTCGAGGCCAGGAAATTGCTCATACTGGAATGAAAGGAGAAAAGAAACAAAATGGTGAGCATGAAGATCTGCAGGAATATGTAAATTGAATCCAAACAAGAAACTGATATTATTGAACATGGCACAATCCAAATGTGGGATGGCGGGTGTCTCTCTCAACAACGATAATGGCATCAACAAACAAATGCATGATCGAAGTTACGCACCATTCGAATATCCACCAGTTCGTCGTTGTCTTTTACCGCATACTTGAGCAAAGCCGAAAATGCAGAATAGGTCGAGTACGCTGCATTCGGTGTTGGAATCTTGTTCACGCTCGACCCGTCCGCCGACACCAACGCATCGCACGCATCCTCCGTTGTAATATCGGACCGGACCTTCCACCGACTAGTGTCGCCCATCTGACACGGCTTGCTCCCTGTCACATCCGTGTAGACTAGGCCTTCAACGATGAAAAGGGTACGATTAGCCGCAGCATCAATCTTGCTCAGTGCAAGGGGTGCGTACTTCACCACTGCGACCGTGTCATCGTTGTCGGATCTCTGTCGGACACACGCGTTCTCGTCCGTCACCAAGACGCACGAATTCTCGTTGAAAATGTCTGGGGGGTTGTTCGCGCAGAATACTCCCTGCTCGTAACCACTTAGTTGCGACGGGGTGTAGGTATTGTTGTCGGCGTCGTAGGCGACGTTGAACCTTCCTGCCCTCATCTGCGAAAAGACAGTGCTGAGTGTAAGCTTTCGTTGTTGAATGGATCGGGCAGAAGATTGCACTTCTCTTCATTGGCGGCATAATACGTCGCATCCTTGAAGAGCAGCACGCCATCAGTGTTTTCGGCGCCTATGGGATCGATGTTGATAGAGGAAACAGAGGTAAAGTCCACCACATGTCCTGGCAGTCCAGACTCCATCGGCTCGTCAACCAAGAAGGCAGGATCGATCTCCACGGTGGGATTTCCGCCTGTGACGTACGAGCACAGTTTGTCTCCCTGTTGATCACGGAGTAACTGAAACTTGGCGTACATATTCTTCTCGTCGTCGGCACCGTAGAACGACCCCTCAATCTCGCTGACCGAGCACAACCTGTATTCGCCGTCGGCGATGTCCTCGTCATCGATCCACTTTGGCCGGACTGATAACATCGTGCGCGTGTACCCCGCATAACGCCACAAATACTTGGTGACTCCGTCGACGGTTTTGGATTCCAGCACAACGCGATGCTCGGGAAGAGGCCAGTCGCGATTGGAACTCGTGCTCATCGTGGCGTCAATGTAAGTGAACGCGAATTTCCTCCAGCGAGAATTGACGTCGCAGGCCTTCGGTCCGGACTGGCCATATTTGTAGGTCTCGATGGATCTTGGGTTTAACCGCTTGCGCCAATACTCGCGGTGGAACGACAAAGGTGTGACTTTCGGATCGAGTTGGCCTTTGATCCATGCGGCCATGTGTCTTTCTGTCGTCACTGCCCCATCTGGAGTTAGGGGGCTGGTACCTTCGAGCATGGCGTGATTTCCACCAAAGGTTGCGCGTTCAAAGAACCTGGCAGTGATCTGTGTTTCAGTCAAAATGTGCCCGTAAGACTTGAGCGTGTAGTTCATCTTGTCCGTATCGGGAAGGGTGACAATGCAAATGTCGTCTTCCACCGAACAGTCATATGCGATAGAGGAATATTTTCCCGCGGCTTGTTCCCAAATATGTCCATCGTAGGACCGTCCTGCGGGGATGCTGAACATACTGGTATTGGTGCCATCAACGGAATCTTGCGTCGCGGATAGGGTGCATAGCTGTCCAGTTTCGCCAGCGGCTGTGTTGGTGAGCCTGATGGTGGCGCTGGGGGTCGGCAGGTTGTCGAGAACAAGGATTGTCGCGCCTTCGGATCCGTGCGTGGCGTTGTGTTCGGGACACGTAAAGACGGGGAAAGACGGCATGGAGCTTGGTATAGACGACGGAATGCTGCTAGCCGTTGGAGAGCCGGTCGTGCTTGGCAAAGAAGACGGGTTATGGCTGACCGACGGGACATTACTAACCGATGGAGAACTCGATGCCCAGTCAGAGTCGGCATTACTAGAGGCGTGATTGGCCTTGAGAAGGAGCTGCCCAAGAAGAATTGCCGACGAAAAAATCTTCGANTCCGATCTAAAAAATCTTCGAGGAGAACATGATTCTGTTCGAGCGCCTTCGTTTCCTCTCCGCAGGTAGGAACTAGAGCCACTAATCTAAAGTGTATGTCGAGAGCGCGCGATGCACTTGCAATCTATCCCTTTTGTGGTGCACGTCGGATGGAGGAAATAAACGACGGAATTAGAGCAAGAAAGAACAAATGAGAGAAAAGGAGGCTGCAAAAAATGACGTCTTTCTCCGTGTTTCCGCGTGTTAACTTCGCAAAAGAATCGACATGCCATGCCTCGTGGTGACTCTCTTTTTCTTCGCGAATAAGCGACAGCGGGGTATAAGAGTCAATTTGACGCCGTCGTGGCAAAACATACGAATTCAAGAAAGAAAGAAAGAAAGAAAGAAAGAAAAGGGCGCCAAAGGGAGTCCCGAAGGAACGGCTGCGAAGTCTTGAGCAGAATCGCCTCGCTGAAATCGAATTGCACCGCCAACAAGATCATGGTTGATGAGCATCACATTTTATTCAAAGACCAAGGCAATGCTTCGGCACCGGAACGACGATCTCGAGTAGAGCTTTCTCGTTGCAGGGCAGCAGGTTCGAGGATGGATCAGGGACAGACACAACCTGTGCAACCGCCCACGGCATCAAGATTTGAATCGATATTTACTCCAACGGCGGAACCGTTGCTTGTGAGTGGCACATGTCGATCTCGATGCAGCGCCATTGCTTCCGGCATCAAGTCTCCCGTGGAGGTGTCAAGCTGGCCCTAAGTGCGCATTTGCTGCCACTCAAAGCTCTGTAAGTCATGGGTATTCGTCTTTACCGTCGTCATAGACGTCGATCTTAAGTTTCCGAAATCTCAACAGCTGGTGCAAGTCATCTACTAACAGAAGCGCCCTAATTACTACATGCAAATCATTTTTAAGAGCTGAATCTCGCGCTGATGCTGCTGCTGCACCGGCTGAAACACTCATATCCGGAAAGACAAAAGCTATCCCGAATTTCCCGCAATACATACAGTTACGTCGAAGCGAAAAACAAATTCGCCATTCACTATAGACGTTGAGTTTGTTGTTCGGTACTCAGCTTGATTTCGCTATCGACTCTTTCACTCGTAAACTCGAGGGAAATCAGCGCGTACAAGTACGTGTCCACACACAGCTCGATGCACACCAGACAATCTCACCTACTGATAAGGGACCACACCAGCGGAATGAGTGCTACTGCTTTTGTGTAATGAATGGGTTAGGGTGTCCAAAGAAACATTGCCGATGTGTTACGTACTCTCTCTGGGGGAAGCGAGTTTCTGTGCATGTCGCAGAACGCATGCCGTATTTGTTGCCCTTTTTTGCAGTTCTCACCGGTTCTCAGCAAGACACATCGGACATCGGTAATATATTTCTACGAATACATGATTAAAAATCTCTACAAGCACAGTAGGCACGTATTGCTTGTACGTAGATACTCCGAGACTGAAGAGACCCCGCCCGATCGAAGGACGACCAACGAGCAACGTATACCAACAACTAGATATTATATCCTGATAAACACAAAGGTCAGAGCACACGCGGGAGAAAGATTCCAACCAATCTGTCCTTGCTGTCCTGATGTCCTTGTGTTCTACCAGCACTGTACGTAGGGGCCCCATGCCGTTCATTTCAAGGACATCGATCCCGTCGAAGTTTTTCTGGTACTGTAGTACAAAAGTATAGTAGTAAGTAAGTAACGAGCACCTCGAATATTGCTCTAGTAAGTAGTAAGTAGAGATACAGAGTACTGTACGTACTTACGTAGGATCCTACTCGTAGAGGTACGTAGAGAGAAGAC
>JALLOR010000013.1:0-25772 GCA_036939395.1 Porosira glacialis
TTGCCCAGAGAGAGAGAGAAAGAGAGTACCAGGGTACTAACTGGTACAAGAAGAGAGGAACTATTAGTACTTGTACCTACTTGTACGCTGCATGGCACTTACTGTACCACACATTCACATGTTTGACAAAACAACTGTCTCTCATCTGCCTCCCCTATCTTTCAAATGAACGCGACTACGAGCAGGCGAGTGCTAGCTGTGTGTCTCCGGAGGACATTATTTATGTATTTATCTTCGATTTCCGCCACAGCTTGAAGCTCTCTTGTTGTTGTTGAGCTGCTGGTGGGAATGGTAGTACAAGTACGTAGGAACCTAATGGACACGCTCGGCGCTGAAAACTTGCAGGGATAAAAGATTTCGCCGACTAACTTCGTAGGGTGACCATGTAGGCTCTATTTCTTACGATTGATTAGCAGTAGATAACTACAAGGTTGGGCTAGCCGCAGCATAGTCGATAGCAACCTAAGGGACATACTGTACGACACAATACCTATATATAAAACCTAAAAAAAACCCTGCGCTGCAACCCACGCCAACCATAACGCACAACAGCCGGGGAACAAAACAATGAAGAGGGATCCCCCCCGCCACGCCGGCATCCACAGCGACCCCCCAGACGAGCAATCGTCCTCCCGCGGCGGCGACCAACAACGAGGGCGCGATGCCAACGACGGCAACGACGACAGAGACGGCAGCCGAGTTCGCGCCCAGCCACCCGCGCTCCAACCCCCAGACAGATCGCAATCGCGACGTCGGTCTTCCGGCCGCAGCACCGATCCCGCCCCTTCCACCTCCACATCGCGCGCCAGTTCTCAAAGTCGGGGAAGCGATCCTGGAAGCGGGAGCGGTGCATCGTCGGATCCCCCCAATTCCGCGGATCCGCTGCAGGTGTCCTCCTCTTCCTCGCGTCGCGTGGATCCCGATGCCAATGAGAGTGCCTCCGTGGTTAGCAGTAGGAGCTATCGCAGCACGAGCCGACGAGGGGATGTCGCTGCAGCTGCAGTGAATGCCCCGGCGGCGGCGGGAGGAGGCAGAGCGAGCAGTCGAAGTGCGAGCCGCGGACACGTCGGTCACGTCAGCAACGACGGTGAAGATGCGAGCCGACGGAGGCAGAGACAGCCACCGCGACGAAGGCTGCGTCCCTCCTGGAACAACGACGGCAATCTGAGCGGCAACACGGAGGAGGACGACGTTGTAGGAGGAGGCGGTGTCACAGGCGGCGTGGGTGACACTGTCACCCGAAGCAGTGGTGGAGGACACTTGCGCGGGCAGAGCCGGGGCCATTCACGACTGGATCTAGCGGATGCGACGACGAGTAATACGATGCGTGCGATCATGAGGCGGCAGTGGGATCAACGGAGGTGTCACCACGATCGGGATGGTGCGGAAGCTGATGCAACCCCAGGAGCAGGAGGGGACGACAATCTCTACTCTGACGCGGACAGCCAGGCATCACACCATCGTTTTGCATCCGAAGCTACCAGTCGGGGGACGGTGGCCACGAGGTCGGCGTAGGCGAGGCAGAGCCGGACTTCTATGACGGTGAGACAGAGCGGCAGGGCACCGTCGACCATGTCGGCGGTGGGATATGATTACAATTACGATCAGCAACCGGGGGGAAACATCGTAGATCCGAAGCTGGACTTTGGCGAACCGTCGCAGGAGGGAAGACACCAATCGCCCTCACCGCAACATCGCATGCCAAGACAAGAGCAGCAGCATCAAGAATTGCAGCAGCAGCCGCCATCTTTTCAGTACTCTCAGGTTCAGGTCTCTAGTACTCACACTCACAGTATTCACACTTGCTTCAACCCCAAGAGCACCAGTTCCACACCCAGCACCAACCACATCAACAACGCTTGCCGGACCGCCATTCCAACATGGAGGAGCAGAGCTTTGGGACGCACAAACCCTTTCAGTACTTCCCCGGTGCCAGAGGCAGGAACGATTCCGCCGCGGGAGATGGATCGGGGGGACTCGAGAGTCTGAACCTCGCTTCATTTCAGAGTATGCAGCTCATCCAGCCGCAGCAGCAGGGTCAAGTGCCGCAACCACTGCATCCGCAGGGACAGCACCATCCACTCATTCAGGTGCAGATGGCTCAAGCTCAGGCTCAGGGTCAGCAACCTCCACGGACGCAATCCTCAACCACGCAGCAACCCCATTCGGACGACGAGCGTGCCACCCTTGCGGAGCTGTCGTCTCGCCTCAGCGTCAACAACGAGCCATGGAACAACAGCAGCGAGACTCCCACCTTCAATCACAATCACAACTTCCACATGTTAGTACCGCCTCCGTCGCCGCTGCCGCCCTGGGCTTCGTCAACCAATCCAACCTGCAGTCGCAACCACAAGAACATAATTACCTCCGCGGAGAATTCCTCATGGAACCGGGAACGATGAGCACGCAGTCCGCAGCATCCTCCGACAAAGCATCACTCCCATCACCAGATACAGCCGCCGCAGGAGACGGTGGGATACAATCTCAACCAACGAACATCCCAGTCGCTCACCTTTACGGACGGGAGGTTAGTGCAGCACTTTCACCTCCAGAAGCAGCAACAGGAGCAGCTCCAGCAGCCGCAACATGCGCAGCAGCCGGGCTACCAAGACAAAGAAGGCCGATACACCACCCATCACGACTACACAAACCCTAACCCCGACCCCGACCATCCTCACGGCCAAGTCGATCCACGGGGAGAAAACCTCTGCCAAGTAGGAGGGGGTGTCCTCCTCCCTCCATCGTCACACTTTGAAGGCAATACCGGTCCCCACGGCTTTGGGGGTTTCGACGATGCCAGGGAAGACGAGGCTTTTGTGGGCGACAACCACCGCGATCGTGACAGCAGTCGTCGGAGTGGGAGTCGGAGAGGCGGTCGTAGTGGTGACGAGGATCGTGGGGAAGAACATCGTGATAGGGATAGGGATGGAGATAGAGGTGGAGATCGTCGAGGAGAATCGGCCAGCGCCGGTCCGGTGTCGGTTCTTCGAAGTGCCGTGCGGACCGTGGCATCGACTCATTCGTTGCGGATGTTCATGCGCGGCATGAGCGGTGGCAGTGGCAACGACGACGGGGATGGCGACAACAACAGCGACGGTGGCAGAGATGGTAGGGATCATCAAGGCGACAGAGGCGATCGAGACCGCGGAGGCGGTCGAGACCGCGGAGATCGACGCAGCAATCGCCGCTCCCATCGATCGTCGCGACCCAACGATGGCGATGATCGTGAGAGAGACCCCTTGGATCGAGATCGAGATCGAGATCGAGATCGAGCACACCGAGATCATCGTCGCAGCGAAAGCCGAAGCAGCGCCAACGGCGGACAACCACGGCGACGCGACGAGAGTCGGACGAGTCAGCGAAGCGATGGAGGCAGTGGGCAGCCGCGGAGGAGGGAGGATGATCGACGCACCGAGAGTCGATCATCGCAGCACCGCGATGAGAGTCGGACGAGCCAGCGCCGCAGTGGCGGGGGACAGCCGCAGCCGCGACGCGACGAGAGCCGCGGTGCCCCATCACGGCGGAGCGAGAGCCGATCCTCCCAGCAGCAGCGCCCCCGCGACGAAAGCCGATCCTCCCAGCCCCGCCCCCGCGACGAAAGCCGCTCCTCCCAGCAGCCACGGGTGCGCGACGAAAGCCGGGTGAGTCAGCGCAGCGAAAGCCAACCGAGGCAACCATTACAACCGAGACCACGGGTGCGCGACGAGAGCCGGGTGAGTCAGCGCGACGAGAGTCGGGTGAGTCAACGGAGCGAGAGCCGTGTGAGTCGGAGCGAGAGCCGTGTGAGTCGGCCCGAACCCGAATACTACGATGGCGGCGATGGTGATCACGATGATGATGGTGGCGATGATCGCCAACCGCGCGAACAGCGCGTCGCTCGACGCGACCGCAGCCGCGACCCCGATCCCGACGACGGCCAAGAAGAAGCTATTGCCTCGGTATCCGGTAGTCGAAGCCATCAGCGATCCGCCATCGCCGCGAAAATTTCGGCCAATCCCGCCGTGGTGCGGCAGAATGCGTCATCGTCGTCCGGGCGGAGCAAAAGGAGGAGCAACGAGAGCGGCGGTGGCGATGGGAGTCGAGACGGAGAAGGAAGACGGCGAAGGGGTCACGAACGAGGCAGTCGCGGTGGAGAGCGCGATCCCCACCACGGCAGCCGCCGTGGCGACATCCTCCCTCCTGTGGAGGTGGAGGATGATGAGAGCACGTTGGACGACGACAGCCAGCTCGGAGGAGGGGGATGGAGCGTGAGCAAGTCGGTGTTTAACACCACTCTGCCCAACAATGCGGCAGGAGGAGGAGGAGGAGGAGGAGGAGGAAGCAACGATTCGGACGGAGCATCCTCGGTCTCCTCCGAAAGCACCTTCTCCCGCCCCAGCGCCACGGGAGGAAACAGCGTCGCCTCCAACACCCCCTCCGTCGCCACCGCCTCCCAAAGATCCCGTGCCAAAATCCGCCGCAGCATGAACATGATGCACCGCCGCCACGGATCCTTTCGCGAAACGTCCACCGATGAGGACGAGGATGAGGAGCGGAGCGTGGATAGCATGCGGAGTTTTTTGGAGGGGTTGGACCAGGAACGGGAGGAGGGTGGTGGTGGGGATGGGGATGAAAGTCGGAAGGGAGTGCCGAGCTTGGTGGGAGGATCGAGGGGGAGCCTCCACGAGTTGAGCGACGCGAGTTCGAGCATGTTTCGGGAGAGCGACGAAGGATCATTCTTATTCGATCACCATGTTGTCGAAGGAAGTGGTGGCCGATCATCCTCCAAGAGCAAGGATCCCCTTCCCGAACGCGAAAGCAGCGGCAGCAGAAGTGGAAGTCGCCGCATCGGACGCGAGAAGTTGCGATCGGGAAGCAGTTCCCCTCACACCCTTGCTGCCGAACGTTCGGCATCCCCCGCGCCCCGTCGGAGGGTGCGTGAGGAGTTTGAGGATACGTTGGCGCGTCTCGAGAGTTTGGGGCTGGGTATCAAAGATCCCGAAAAAGAGGCAGATCGCGATAAATTCTGGGGCGATGAGGAGGTCGATGGGGATGGCATTGATGATGAGGATGAGGTGGATGCAGGGGATGATGTAATATCGCACGGATCGAGAGCGAGTAGCCGTCCGTCCCGTCGGATGCAGAAAGAAGAGGAGGAGAAGAAGAAGGACGATGATCAAGATGACGACGACTCGCAGGAGCACGGGGATGGCACCACCGTGAAAAGCGGGAAAGGTCCTTCATCGGCATCCAAGAGTTCCAAGAGCACCGCGAAAGCGTGGTGGATCGACGAGTTGGAAGAGGAGGGATGGTTCCAACATGATACGAGTGCCGTGCACCCCGTGGGTGGGAGTGGGGCCGATGGTGTGCCGATTGCGCCCCGGACCAAAGAGGAGGGTGGCGGAGGTGCGGCGGGTATGGCGGGACGAAAGGGCGGCGACACCAATATCAAGGGACGTCGATCCTCCTTGGCGGAAGAGGCGGTGGGTGATGAAGACGACGCACCGCGGGAAGGCGCCGATGCCACCCATGCTTCCCCCACCCCCGCGACCGAAGGCGATGCAGCAGCCAATGTGGACAACGACGACATCTCCACCGTGGGAGCCGCAGAAGGCGGCGATGCACCCAACGCCGGCATTGGGGAATGGGAGGAACGCCTGTGGAGTTTGGCCCGTGCGCACTACTCTTCATTCGATGGCAAACCCGCCGGTCATGAGGGCATTGGCGACGATGTCGATGTGGTTCCGCCGCTCTGGATGCCATTGGGGAGGACCTTAGCATGAAGGGGGACGGAGGTGCGAAGGGGGTGGAGGAGCATCGGTAAAGTCGGCATTGGAGGAGTTGCTGTACCGGGACGAGTACGGGGGGGAGAGGGAGAGGATATTAACGTTTCGGAAAATGTTGTTGGCTTGTTTGGAGACGTATGTCAAAGCGTTTCATGGGAGGGCGGGTGTAGGGGAGGAAGATAATGGTGATGGCAAGAGTGACAAAGGGGGCAAGGGTGGTGCTACCTCATCTGCTGACTCCAATGACAAGGGCGACAATCCTCCCGCACCCTCAACCAACGATGGAGAGTCGAAGAAGAAAAAGGTCGACTCTGAGGAGAGTGCGAAAGAGGTCGTACCGCTGGACGTGAGCCCCTACGTTCCATGGCCCATTGCTCATGCGCTGTTTGCCGAGGTCATAATGGCGAACAAACGAAAAACGTCATCTGGCGACAAAAATAAACGGCAGAAGAGAAGGCGGAAGCCGCGCTGGAAGCAGCACTGGAAGACGAGGATGATAATTCCCCAGCCGAGAAAAAGATGCCAGCAAAGGCTTCCCCACCCGCCGCACCCGACGACCCATCCGCCGCACCCAACCTCTCCTCTCCCGCCTCCGCAGAAAACCTTGCAGAAATCGGACGAAAAACCACCATCCTCACCACCCTCCTCTTCGGCGATGACCTCGACGTCTTTCGTCGCTACCTCGTCAACACCACCACCGCCGCAGAGAATGCCAAACGAATGACGGGGGGTGCCAGACAAGCCGCCAAACGCCAACGGTTGAACAAGGATGTTTCGAGGGAGGGGGAGGGACAGGCGGATTTGTTGGACGACTTTTTATACGGGGAAATGAGGGAGGAGGAGGAGAAGAAGGAGTTGGAGGAGGAGAAGGAGGAGGATGATGTGGTGGATGGGATGGACGAGGAGAGAGACGCAGCGGGTGGCAATAATGGCGAAGCGAAGACTGAGGAACAGGAGGTGCGCATTCGTTCCGCGGTCGTGCGCTTCTTTCTCCAAGACGAGGATGATGAGGATGAAAAGGAGAACGAATCGTCCGGCGATGCAGATGCCGATGCCACGAAGCTTCCTTCGTCGAAACGACGGTGGGCGGAACGAGCGGCATCGAATGTCCTTTTGGAACAATCGCTCCGGCCGAAGATGCTGCTCGAGGCAGGAGCTGCGACCAACACCAAGCCATCATCGTCATCACAGCAGGAGGGAAACAACATAAACAACGACCAGTCGACCTCCACCACGGTCGTCCCATCTCTGGTGGCGAAACCAAACTCGAGCCTCTTTCATCCGGTTGTGCAGGCGTACACTTTGACGTACGCACCCCTCTTTCTCCTACGTGCCCTCGCGGCATCATCGTCGTCCGCATCATCCATTTCTCCACGTGCACTGTCCGCGACTCCGTATTACCGAACGTTGAACGACTTACTGTTCGACGAGACCTTCTTGCTCCGTCGTTTCGAAGTCCAGGGTCCGTATGCGGGTATCGTGACGCACATTTCCAATTTGGAGGGCATGCTTCGTTTTCGTGGGAGAGTGGGACGCCAAAAGGACGATAGCGGCGAGGAGTATACTAGTTTGCAGTTTGCATGCCGTCATGGCATCGAGTTTGCACGCGTTGTTGCAGAGTGAGCTTCGGAAAATCGGGTATCGGAATAAGGACAAGAAGGATGCCAAGAGCGATCCGGATGGTGTTGGCGGAGATGACGGCCTGGAAAAGGACGACGACGACCTCATCGACGACGAAAACAACAAGGTTACACCCGAAAACTATTCGCAAGTTGTGGCAACCTGCCTCGAAATAGGAAGGGTCCTCCACCATCTCGGACTGTGTTTGGACAGACGTCAGAGGGAAACCAAGAGGGCGGACGAAAAATTGGGAAAATCCGACATCGGTCCTCCTCCTCTTTGTCGGTCGCTGGGAGCAAGGCCGGCAGGAAGGGGGGCGAGGAACGATCCCTAGCGGCACCGCCGATCGATGCGAATGGTGAAACACCCATCGAAGTCTTTCAGGTGGATCCCGAGGCGGGAGACGTGGTCATCATGGCGGGGATTGTCACCCTTGAGGTTGCAGCTTACAAGGATGTGTTGGATGCATATCGGGGTGCCATTCAGGTGCTTGCCCGGGCCGAGGCGATTATGATGGAGGATGCAGGAGTTACCGCGAATGCTGCCATCAATGCCGCTGCCGGTGGTTCGGTGGAGGGGAAGGGCGCTACTCTAAATAACAAGAAACAGAACCGAAAGAATAAAGGACGAGAGACCGAGAGGGGAGATGGAGGAGGCAACAACAACACCTACGCCGTAATGGGCGAGATCGAAACCTAGCAAATGCGCGAAGCCAAAATCACAATCGAGCTCCACCTCGCCGACACCCTAACCTGTCTCGGGTACTGCCACGACGCCAAACTCTCCGAGTTCGAAAAGTCATTGAAGGCCTACCGCGAATTCCTATCACTGTACATTCGTCACGTAAGGTGGTTTCATCGCATGGTGAGCAACACGTTGCACAACATGGGAACGATCCATGTGGAGCTCAAGCAGTGGGGAGAGGCGGCGAGTTGTTATCGGCAGTGTTTGAGCATTATGAAGAGGAGGGAGGAGCAGGAGAGGGTGCAGTTTGTGCAGAGTGGCGGAGTAGAGGGAGGAGGTGGCGAGGGTGGTGGCGGAGGAGAAGGCAAGAAGGGAAGCTTTATGTCGTCCATTAACGAGGACATGGCGTGCACTCTGCAGTGCCTCGGAAATGCCCTGGCGGAACTGGGAGAGCACGAAGCGTCCTTGGCGTGCTTCCACGAGTCCATCGACCGGATGAATCTTTCTTCGGGCGGCGACAGCAGCACCGACAACAAGGATCAATCATCATTACCGGCCCTCAATCCCTCCATCGCCGAGGTCCTGTCCCAAATATCCAATCTCCATTTGAACCAATCCACGTACCTCTCAAGAAAACTCCAATGGCAATGCCACGGAGTACTGTTCTCCGGACTCGAACACGACAGCACCATCGAAGATCCGCGGTTCTTGCTGGCCCGTGAGACGCAGATGGAACAGAAGGGGGTGGAATGCATGCAAAAGAGCATTGCGATATGGAGGCAGCTTTTTATGCTCCGTCCAAAGAGGATGTTGTGAGGGACGATACTACCGAGAGCGGTATTTCCTCTCGTACGGACGACATGAAACGTGGGGTGTTAGGGTTAGGGTGTCGCGTTTCTCACCCCACCATTTTTTTCGATGTCATTGCTTCCCCCCTCCCGCCTTGATTGTCGTCCCAGGTGGTGCAGGTTCATCCAGCGAGTAATAAAGACCCGTTGTCCAAGTCGGAGCCACAAAAGGTTGGAACGGCGTCGTTGCGGGCGTCGCAGACCAAGTATGTGGATAAGAATACGTTTTCTATTATATTGCCTTCGATTCAGGGGAAATTCATTCGGGAGCATACCAAGGTGGACGGTGGACATGACGGTGAGATAAGGAAGCAGCGTTATTTATGGACATGCTCGTTTGTTGCCTTCTCTCTCGCCGCAATTCTTGTGCACACACATACTAATTTAAATGTTCTTCTTTTTTCTCTCTGAAAACTCATGTAGGTGCAACGGTGAAAGCAATTCGTTCTTTCTATCCTTCGACATTGAAATGGCCACGGAGGGAGAGTACTGGGTCGTCTTCCGAGGATTTCTCCTCCTCCAACGCGATGCCGCGTCGGGCAGATACGCGGCACAGCGGGCCGGCGGTTTCGGTTCCGCCCACCGATACTCCAATGGTGTAGACCGACATGATAGGGACGGACAAAACGGCAACGAGGAAGACGAGGAGAATAACACCATTACTTCGTTCCTCAAACCATCGTCGCGGAAGAATAATACCCTTATGGGTTCCATTATGCAGAAACTTTCTGGCGTGGAGGACTTTAAGAAGAACGGGGATTATGCACCGAGCGGGGGGATCTCTCCGCCTTCCGATTACTTTCTAGGCTATAGGTCTCCAGGAACGCAGGTGAGAAACCTCTTTTTCTTGGAAAGTTCCTCTTCTTTTCCCTGCGAAAACCAGTTCTCACGCAACCCGCTTTTTTCGTTTATTTATATTATCAATAATGGCCTCCTAATGTTTGGATAGATTTGGAGTAGGCTTCGCCAATCAGGTCTCGAGACTCAGCGAATCCATGCTTTGGATAATAGGAAGGTTACGATTAAAGTAAAATGCCCCACTGACAGGTTGCAAGATATGGCAGAAGCACTCAAGCTCAAATTAAAAACCAAGGACGGTACGTTCACTTTTCTTTGATTTTCCATGTTCTGATAACACGCCATTTCTAACAGATCCCTGATAATTTTCCCACACAACTCTCTCGATCTCGAAGGTGACTATGCTCCGTTCCGAGAAGACACGATACGTCACTTTTCCCCCACGGATGATGGCTTCTGCGATTCCAACTCGGATCACGATGCGAGAGTGGCCGCGCTCTTCCGCTCTTCCGACAGGCAGAAAATAATAGATTTCATCATTGGATTCCGGATTCGCGATTCAGGTGCCGAACTCAACCCCTCGACGGTGCTTGGAAAGCAAATACAAAGAAGAGTACCATTTCATGCTCACGCAAAGCTAGAAGAGCTTTACAAAGGATGGGTCGTGTATTGGGGCAAGGACAATTGGACTTTTCGAGACGGCAAAAGCTTGAAGGTTGGAAAGACTCACATAAACGCTTCAAGAAATTCTGATCCTTCCATTTCAGTGGATGACTCTGCCTCTGATGAAAACTCGGACTCGGAGACGCCACTATCACTATCAGAGCAAGGAATCCCACCATCACTCTCCTATCGCTTACTGGTTGGTTCTTTTCATCAACCTCTTGACTCGATCGAAGAATATTTCGGGGAGAAAATTGCCTTCTACTTTGCATGGCTTCAGCACTGCTGCTTTCACCTGCTCTACCTATCCTTTGTCGGCATGGTTGTCTTCATCTGTCAATTCACGTCCGGCAATTGGGACCATCCCCTCCGGCCTTTTTTCTCGGTCTTCATTATGATATGGGTTTTTGTCGTCATGGTGACGTGGCGGCAGCGAGCAAACGCCCTTGCCTGTGGACGGCGGCACAGAATTCAAAACGATTTATGAGCACGTCAAAAATGCAGTGAATTTAGCAATCGAGCTACAGCAACAAGCGACCCGGGGAAACGCAAATGAGTTTGTGCTCTTATTTGCCGACGAAGTCAATGCCTGCCGTGAGATGGGCACGTTTCAAGATATTTTTTGCGACTATCGGATGCTCGGCGTGAACAACAACCGTTCGATCGCAAAGCTTCCAATAAAGCTGCTGGCAGCATGCAACCCGTATAAAAAGCATTCCCCAGAAATGATCGAGCGTTTGGAGCAAGCCGGGCTTGGCTTTAAGGAGATGCTGCAGTTGGAGCATGGGATCGGAGGTGTTCCAATGCGGGAGTTGGTGTACCGTGTATCACCATTGCCAAAGTGGTCTTTGATTTTGGGACGCTGGACAGCCACTTCGAGAACAAATACATTGAAGACATTGTCAGAAAAAGGCTAGGAGCACAAGCTGACGTTAATGGCGCACAACGGGAGCAAGATATCCCCAACATCTGTGAAGAGAAAAAGGTGCGAGTCTTGTTGCTCCCTCTTGGCTATCATACCGTGTCGCCTGATCTCGCTAAGAATGCAGCAACAATTGTCCTCAAGTCAGGAGACCGGTGGCAGACTATACAGGCTAAGATCAAGCGCAAATTGTAGATCTATGTTGAAGATGACGAAGAGTTTTGCCGCTACTTCACGGTGGTCACCCAAAACGAAAACACTCCCCGGCCAGTGCTGGATTTCGATGCCGTGGAGGAAGACGCGCTACTTGTTGTGAAGAACGTAATTGATGGCCTCACAGAGAAGCAACTGAAAGAGCTAACAGACTTATTGGTAACTTGCCAGGCATTAATGCGGGAGCGGCGAGACGAATGCTCGTTTGTGTCATTACGAGATGTGGAACGTGCTGTTAGCGTCTTCGAATTCTTTTGGTCAAGGCGCATGCAAGATAAATGCGTAGATTTGACAAGCAGTTGTGATGCTTTTACCACGGCGTCAATTGTCTGCATGTCCGTGTGCTACCGTTGCAAACTCACCGAGCAATCATTTGCATCATTTGACACCAGCATTTTGGAGGGCACTGCTCTGAACGTGGAGGAGGCGGTTATTGACACTGAGATTTCACGGGTTCAACAAATGTTTGTTGATAATCTCGTTGTCGATGATATGACTGTGGCGAAGAACCGCGCGCTTCGAGAGAATACTTTTGTCATGATCATCTGCATTGAATTGCGCATACCTCTGACACTCATTGGGAAGCCAGGAAGTAGCAAGAGTTTGGCGAAGTTGATCATCAAGAATAATCTGCAGGGCCCACTTAATGGTCGTACACCACCCTTTTTCAAGCCATTCAAACAGGTGTCATACGTCGAATATCTCTGCTCACCACATTCTACTGCCAAGGCCATTGAAGAGGTGGTGGACCTCGCACGCGCCATGCAACGCGAGCGGTGCGGCCAACCATTCGCCGCAGTAGTGATACTGGATGAGGTTGGATTGGCAGAGGACAGCGTGCATTTGCCGCTCAAGGTGCTGCACCGCCTTCTTGATGACTGCGATGTGGCATTTGTGGGTATTTCCAACTGGGCATTGGATCCGGCAAAGATGAATCGCGGCTTATTTTTGAATCGCGGTGCACCAACGCGGCAGGAGTTGCGCATGACTGCATCAGAAATGATTTCTCAGCCGAAGCCTCTCGCGCATATGGATTGTGTAATCAGAGGACTAGCCGATGCTTACCACGAGGTTGCACAAACGAAACAGCCACCGGGGCAGCAAGAGTTCTTTGGACTTCGCGACTTCTACCTTGTGGTAAAGCAACTCAATATTATGGTGAGGGAGGGTGGTCAAAGGCTGCGTGCTTCAGACCTTGATCATTGCATCCGGCGAAACTTTGGCGGCGCTGGCAATATCAACGAGATTTTAGGCGTTTTTCAGTCCAAGCTCGGACTCGAGGAGGGTCTAGATGAGGATGTCATTTGTGTTGGAGACCCGACTCTTGACTTGGTGGCTCGCGCTATGGACCGAGACAGAAAGATGGATGGGCGATTTGTGCTTGCGCTAACGAGAAGTGACAAGCAAATGGCGCTCGATGTCCTCTTCAATCCACGGCCTAGTATCCACGGTGGTGAATGCTCCAGAGTGCTGCCACCCGACGGCACTGACATCATCTTTGGATCATCCTTCCCTCGCGATCACGAGTTCTCAAAAGCATGTCGTGACGTGTCCAAGGTTAAAATGTGCATGTCCACTGGGTGAGCAACTATCTATTTTTTTGCCTTACATATTTTATCCACCATTTCATACTAACATTTTATAGCTTGGCTTATTCGTTTTGTCTCTCTTCTCTTCAAATACTAGACGAACGTTGGTACTCGTGGACGCTGACTATATCCACGAGTCCTTATATGAGCTGCTTAACCAGTACTACGTCAAGGGTATGGGGCGCAATTATGCGCAAGATCGNTAGTTCCGCGATGGAGTACACCGTATCACTGCGTAGAATCTACGTCTATCGAGCACAAAACACGAAACTAATATATAAAATTCGACAAGGCTCGCTTGTCGTATCACTGAACTATTGTGCGAGGGGTGACGAAGTGCGGACATCTTTGAAGAGACATCCTAAAAACGTAACAGGGCGGGTATAGCTTAGAGCTTCCAAGAAATGAGCGATGCGACATGTTGATCCAAGAGTAACACCAATAGAGATCTCATGGGGCATAACCCTTCTGTAACCAAAACTTAAAGATACTTTTTGTTTTTGTTTTTGTTTTTAACATTGAAATTTAATTTATTACTAGTATGAATTATGAATGAAGGCGGGCAAGGGGGGTGGGAGCTACTTAGCTGGCGGTGACAGTTCTCTTGGGTTAAGGAAATATTTTTTAAACGCCGTTAATTTTTCTTTTATGTTAAAGACTTATTTTTATTTTGCTCAATGTTGGAAATTGGTAAATATGTACCAGTACTACTATTAACCTATATGATAAGTCCTTATGGACTTTATTTCTATTTATTTTTTGTTTTAGAAAATAGGGTGAACTTCGAATACCTTCGAATTAGTATTCAACTGCTCTCCTTCTCATTCTTCATGTTTATCAAACAGTTAGTACCGATCTTTGTCTCATCTACGTAGATACTATTATTATGCAGACTGTTTTTAATACAGAAGTGACACGATAAGTTGAACACTCTATATGTTTGATTTTGGTGTGTTTTAGTTACTGTAGTGCCCCAAATTATGAACCATCTTGTTAATGAAGTCTAGAAAGTCCTCTTTCAGACACCATATTGTCCCATTTATTTATTGCCCCAGCTAGTATATCGTGACGGTTTTAACATCCAAGTACAATACCCTTACACTTTAACGATCTTCCTCTCTAGAGGTCTAAAGGTAACAACAATAGTTCAACGAAGCAGATTTGGAAAATGCACCGCATAAGTACTTTGGAAGATATGGGTAGATATCTTAAACGACAACTCATTTCAAAGACGCTACCCGTACCTGATTACTCTCAATTTTCTATGGTGTTTAAATGTGTGCTTAAAAACTTATTAGGTAGTCTCGTGAACACGTCCTTATTCGATGTTTTAGCTACAGCACGTAGATAGTATCTGTGTATGCAAATTAGGTATTATTGTGAATGAATTTCCACACGTATATACTTCTTGTGTAATACGTACGAACGTAAGAGGAATGGGGGGGGAATAATGTTAAATGTCTGAAGGCACATGATAGACTCAAATCGAAGCTTAGCTGTATTAGTTTCAACCTACAAAATAACGCTATAATAATAAAACTACCGCACTGTTTTTACTTATTATCGATATGTCTCAGGTAACAACTTGGTACAGCTCGGTATGTAGTAAATAAGTACTTGTACAACTACTTGTACTTGTAGTATTAGTTAGTACTAAAAAGAGAATAGCGCCTACTGTAGAACAAATATTATGAATTCTAAACGAAGTACTGCAGGAAGTGGTAACATTACCTGTACTAACTGGGAAACATCTGTTCCCAGTTATTGTGTCAGTACTATGCAACATAGCAGCTGTCCAAGCCTACAATACTAGTTGGTGATGCTACGTGAAATCTAAGAAAAGTGCGGGTACGTAATACGTCCCCCATCTTGACTCCGTCACAGCTCACTACGCGTAGCGTTCAGACGTCCGACCAGCGCTCACATCAATAGAAAGATGGGACGGGACATGCCAGGTACGATCATGTCAGGTAAAGGGGGTAGTTACTACTGCTTTGTAATTCACAGTATAATTAGCACATACTGTACGGTACGTAGGATGATGGATGTGCTCGAGTTGAGTCTACTCTCTCTCTCTCCAAAACCGCGGCCCCAGTCGTAGATCACCTTAATGTCATAAATTTCACAATCGAATCATAACACTGAAGCGCAGAACATAGAACAAATCAACAACTTAAGAAATATGATGATAATCAAGAACATTCTTCTTTTATCTTTGGCTCTGACTGTCTCAGGTAAGATAGCCTCGTTGGACATGATGGTATGAGGCTCTTATCCTTCTTCAAGTTTGTTTGTGCATCTATTGGTTATATGAAACATATCCTTTTGTGGTTCCTTCTGTAGTGCTTTGCCTCATTCTAATTTTCTATCTGCCGCAATACCTCGTCTATTAGCAAGCTATCCCACCAGTGGCAGGGGCGGCAGGGTTGGCAGGAGCGTGGGCGGGGCAGTGTGGACGGGTACAGGGGCGGCAGGGGCGACAGTGGCGGCAGTGGCAGTGGTGGTGCGGGGGGCAAACACGCGGCCATGAGGCAGATTATGAAAAAGCGACAGGAACAACAATCGAAGCCGCCGACGTCGACGACCGCGGTGGCTTCGGCGGAAAAAGTCGATGCGAGGAGTGCGACGAACAACGGGAAAAACAACGGGGCGAAACGTGGGGGGAACGACGAACGTCAAACCCCGAGCTCGAAAAATGCCAGCGTTGCCACTAAGCGGCACGTATGGGAGACGCCGAAACTCTCGGCCTCGAAAAGTCGCAATACCAATACCGTTCCCAAGACGCCCCTCCCCGCAATGAGTCCGGCCCTGAACCAATCTTCGTTGTGCGGAGACGAAACGGTTACCATCGACGAGAAGGATCTTTCGGTGTGGGCCATGACGGGAAACCATCGCCTCGATGATGACGATTTTAATGACGGCGCGGGATCCATTTCCGCTTATTCGTCCGTGGGGGAAAAAGAGTTGACGGCGACGGCGTTGAAGGAACAACAGCATCCACAGTACGAGGAGGAGGAGCGAAGAAAAGGGGGTGCCCGCGAGGATGTACCGTCGACTCCCCTGGCGGCCTTTGACCCCTTCCTGAGCATGGAGGGTGAGGGTGACATTGATGTATTCGATCCAGGAGCGGAAGTCCTGTCCTACCTCGGAAGCGTGGGCGAGACGCTGCTGGCCGAACAGCTGGGGGAGGAGCGTTTGGCGCAGCTCTTCAAGAGTCCGTCGTCCACCTGCAGCAATCATGGAGGCAATATGGTGCTGGCCGAAGCAAGCTTCAATCTGTCGGAGAGCGCCGAGAAGGTGAAGAAGATTGAAGCTTATTTGATGAGCATTGCGTCCCCACCGGCTACAAAGATGAAGTCAACAACAACTTCAACGACGAAAATGGCAACGCCCCGAAGGAGGACGAAGGACATGGGAAAGCAAGTGGTGGATGTCAGTGCATCGTTCGATGCCATTGCTTCCGCGGGAGGGGATGCCCTCCTCCTGTCGCCGGTGCCGAAAACCACCGCCAATCGCGACAATGGTGACGATGATGCCCCGGAGGAAAAGAAGGACGATCACTCTCTGGCATCGTCGTCCCAACGATCGGAGGAAGAAGCATCTCCCGAAAACGACGTTATGACCCCCTTGCCGGACCGGAGTCGATTCACCCCCTCGCGCGCTTCTGCTCTCGCTGGAGCGGAGCGGAAAATAACGTATCAGGAGGAGGAAGAGACATCGACGACGACGACTAACAACAACCACCACAACGCCAATGCCATGGATGAAAGCCGGGTCGTCAGCGACGAAGAGGAATCTTTGGTGGAGAACGACTCGATTACCTCCCTGGCGGAGAGTCAATTCAGCGGCTGCTCCGCGGCACTCAACGACATTAGCATGATCCCCGATCGGAGCTCCGATCGTCACATTGAGATACTGGGCAAGATTCCATCGTCCTCCATCAAAAATGACTTTGGAGTGGTAGGATCGGGCAATATCGACTACGAGCCCCTGACTCCCTTCACACAGGGCGGTATGAGCAGCAGCGCCGGCACCATTGGATCCTTTTCCAAGGCCAAATCCACTACCCTCTCCTTGATCGAACGGAACAAGTCTTTAGTGAAGGAGGTAAGGTTTGCCGACCAAACGTGCGTCGAACTCTCGGAAAAGAATCGGTATTACAAGACCGAGGTGGGACGGTACAAGCGCGACTTATCAAAAGCTACCAAACAGGTGGAGAATCTTCGCACGAGCCACGGTACCACCTCCAACGAAACTTCCAGATTGAAAGGAATGGTGGAGTCGTTGACGAGTCAGTTGGCAGAGGTGAATCGTCATTCGGACGTGCAGAACGAGTCCTACAGAACACAGATTCATAACTCCGAACAATAGATTGAATGTTTGAACGAGAGGTAGGGACAGATTGTGGGTGCCAATGCGACTTTGGCGACCAAGCTCGATGAATTCCATGCCAAGTGGGAGAAGTCCTCGTCTGAATCTCAAAAGCAGCACGACGGAGATAACAACAACAACGCTGTGGCGAACGAGGCAACCAAGGAACTAATCACCTCCCTCAAAGAACGAATCGCCATCGAACTCACATCCAAGACCCAAACCGAAGAAAGTATTCGTGTTATGCAGATCCGCATCAACGATTTGCAATCCACGGCCGAACGACAGCGGCAGCAGGTCGAGCGGGAACGAAACGAACGGGAAATGGTCGAGCACGATCGAGATGCGCTGCAGTTGAAATGCGACGAGTTGGGGGGGGAGTTGCGCCAGCGTGATGAGGATGATATGGAGCGGGAACGATTGGCAATGGTGGACCACCAGCGGCAGCAGGACCACCGCGACCATGGCGGTGATGATCGCGATGGAGAAAATGAGGAGCTGCGGCGTCGTTGCGAAAATCTCGAAAGATCGTTGGCGGCGGAATTGGCGGCGGGAAGTGGTAACGATGATTTCGCCGTCGATGAGAGCCTTCTTCGCTTCATGGACGGCGTTAACTTAACCGCCGCCACACCGGCCAAGGCAAAAGTGCATGACGGTCATGTCGAAGACAGCTACGACGACGATGGTGCCAGCACCTGCGCCACCTCCGAATTCCGCACCCCCTCCACACCCACCTCCACCGTCCTCACCCGTACTCTCCGATCGGAACTCAAACACGGCCGTGTCGCGTCCGATCGTATCATCGAGGCCGAACGTCTCATTGTCGCATGTCGCAACGAATTGGATCGGGTCAAGATGGATTTGGAGGAATCGAAAGGGCGGGGTGTGATTTTGGAAGAGGAGTTGGAGGGCAAGACTCGTCAGATTGGACTGCTTCACGAACAGGTGGAGAGCATGACGGGTGCTCCAAATTGGGCTTGGAAAAGAGCGAGACCTTTGCTCGGTTGATGACCACTTTCGCCTGATGGTGTTGGCGAGCACCGAGCACGCGCTGGGCGCCTTCCCGATCCCTCTGCTCAACAGGTTTGAGAAGCACGAGCTAACACTTGAGAAGCTTCTGACGCCAGCACAGCAGGCGACAAAGCGACAGCTTGATGAGTGGGTGGCGTGCTTCTGCCAACAATCCAATGGGGTAGCGCAACGACGACGCAAGGGCCAACAAGGGTGTGAGGAGCGTTCATGCCTAGTTGGCTTCAATGTCGAGACCATTACGTCGCTTGTGCTTGGCATCACAGACTCCTGCCCTCAGGCTGCTTTTGAGAAGGGCAAGACTCACCTCTTGCAAATTGCTACCGTAGATGCTGTGGCTCGTGCGGAGGCACTCATGCCGGACCCGGACATCGTTGGTCGTTACTTCCGGGAACAAGTACACGAAGGGACGAGTGACAGCAATGGTGGTGTGTTGGAAGATTGCATCACTCGCTTGTTCCGCCGCATGATTTCAGCCACTCAAAATTTAGAGCAGGCGAGCTGGATTGTGACCACACACAGTGACATGCTGCCTATCAGGAAATTAGAATGTTTACCCGGAACCACAGCTCTTGTGTTACATGAATTTGAGTTTGAGCACGAGTTTGTATCGAGTTTTGAGGAGTGTTTCCGCGAGCCCAACACTTCGCTGGTTGTGGTGGTATGTGCAATGCGTCAGTTGCAAAGCAACTCCAAACTGGTTGGTTTTGCACGCTACTTGGTGGACAATATTCGCCGTAGTCGCCGGGACGTAGCAGTGTGCATGCTGTTACACATGGAACGCGCATCATTGGACATGGGAAGGGGTCGTAATGGTTGTGCGAGTGCCCTTGGCCAGTTGATCATCCCATTCTCCCCCAAGTGGGGAGTTATGCATATCGATTCGTTGGTTCGGCCTGCCGATTTCATGCCTCTGTTCTCTGATTTGCTCCTCAAACCCACCACGCTCAGTGAATATATGGAGTCCGGTGCAATAAACGGGTTGCGTATTTTGCTTTGCTTGTCAGTGCAACCTGCACTTGCGAGACTGCGTCCGAGAGGTGGATGCGCTGCTTATTTGCACAGCAAGCCGTTGCTCAAGCAGTCACGTGATTTGCTTACCTTCTATAATTATGCATCAGGGATAGAACAAGAGTTGTGCCACGTGATTGAGCGGCGCGTTTTGGCCCTTGTGCATGGGCGCGAGGCACATTTGGTATCGCCGCGTTGGGTCTCACGGCTTATGACCGACGCCAACCTCCTCTCACAATGCGGGATTATGCTGAAGGCGGTGGAAATGCACGTCAAGAGCTGGACGTCCCAAGCACATGTCATTGTCCTTGGCCAGATTTTGAAACACGGTGGATTATGGCAGCTGCTGCAATTAGAGGAAGGGATGGGAAACGCCCCCGTGGAGAATTTGTGTGAAAAGAACTCTGACGGCGGCGCCCAGACCCTTGTAGAGGTTTCTAATTTTGCAATACCGCTTCTTGAGAGCGAACATGCTGTCCCGCTTGCAATTGAACGGACTGACCGCGGCATAACTAATGATTGTGCGGTGGAGCAGCCGGTAGCAGTTGATATAACCTTGGCAGCAAGGCTCCCACTCTCATGGGCCTTGTATGACTTGTGCTGTTCCTTACGTACATGCACCGAGGATCGATCTGCTATAACTGGCCGTCCACTTTCCGAATACTTGCGAACGTTGCTGATGCAGAGGATGCAACTGCCTTTGCTAACCCCGCGTGTTCTCGCGAAGGAAAAGACGGTGGTGAAAGTGAGAATAAGGACGAAGACAAAATGGATGATGCTCCCGGCACGGAGAGCAAGGTCGTCGATTTTTTTACATCGCTCCAACTTCCTATTTCAGTGATGCTAGGGACAGGTTTTGGGAACAAGCTCGGAGTTATGATGTACATGTCACAAGTACGTAATAACTTGTGCAGTGCTGTGGAGATGGAGGCATCAGTTGATGCACAAATGACTGTCGTGCGCCATTATGCAGAGCAGTCTTGTGCAGAGGAAATGCGGTGGGCGGCGAGGTGACATTTCTTGGGATAGAGCTTCTCTTTTTCTCTTTGTGGGTCTTTGGTGCAGCCAAAGTTTACTCAACCATTTGCTTGTCATTTTTGAAGCCAGCAACGAAATGAGTGACCATGCGTGCAGCCACAGAAGGATTGGGTTGCCCAGTCGTGTGCACGAACGCATACGCGATGGCTGCTTTGATCAACAACCCATGGATTGTGACGAAGATGACGAGCACAGGGACAACAGCGGGTTTGCTGTCGCCGAAATTTTGGATGCGGTGTGTCGTGAGGGAGCACTTGCAATGTTGGAGCTCAACGCAAATTCCCTTTCGGAGCTTTGCAATTGGATGAGTGATGTGCAGCATCTGCGTTGGGCATTGCAGCAACCTTCCGTGCATCCTGCTGACGTCGATACTGCTGCTGCGAGTGCGTGTAAATTGCGCAAGCTTGATTTGACACGCCAGCTAACCAATGGGTTATTCAGCGAGACGATCGCGTTGGCAGAGAAGGGTAGTTGGGACAAGGTCGAGCAGCTGCCACCCCATCTGTCACCATCTGCAGTCATTGGTTGCTCAAAGGAGTTCCAATTGGCGGGTTTGATACAAACTACGAGCAGCAAACACTCTCGCTTTCACCGCATATCAAGTGCTTTGTGAACAGCCGCGAGGGCTTGGAGATGATGCTGCAGTTGAAATGCAGACACAACTCAAGAACTCTGGAATAAGGACATTTGATCTTTTTGCCCCGTGTATCATGTGCTTTGAGCCACCGGCTACAGTAGCGGCGCCCCCAGAGGCTCAAATCTCCCATAAGTACCTCGTGTTGCGTGCAACACTGCCTCGGCGCCATGTGTTGCGCGCGGTGTCATGGCTGCCACAGTGAGCCCGGATACAGGAGACCATTTTTCGGCGAATGGCATCCGCTGGTCAGCGGCAGTCGGATCATCCTCGTGCCAACACTTACGCGAGCGGCAAAGCCGGTGAAACTGTAGGGACACTGCTCGAACATCTGCCACGAAGCGAACGCGAGACTGCGCACAAGGATGTTGCAGCATTTGACTCGGCACTATCGATCATGCGCGAAGGCGGGGTTGTAGGAGGGGCTGGCGGATTTTCTGACGGTGATCTTGGCGCTCCTTCCTTGCGTGAACATTTGCCTCATCGGGTGCAAGAAGAGATCAGTAATTTTTGCGCACAATTCACGTCGTGCCATGGAGTTGGCAACACCAATCCACTTGCTTTCGAAATGCGCTTACCAGCCTCCGTCTCATTGTTGTCGCCGGCGGAATGGTTCCCGCCCGTTGAACGTGGAGAAGGGGTGCTGGCCCTAGCCTTGATGCTGTCATTGGCTGAGGCGAACAATGAGTTCCTGCGTCAGGTTTGCCCCCGAGTCAGCTCGGGCGAGGAAGTGGGCATAGCTGGGACACAGCGCAAGGTCCCAATCATGCTGGCGCGATCTCATCACCTCGCAAGAATCGATGATGATGAAAAATTATTACGCCTCGTCCTGCAGTGCGCCCGCCATGGCACCATGTATGGTAGCGGTCACAATGTTACGTATGACTTGGATGCGGCGGAGATTCAGGCGCACGAGTGGCTGGTCGGTGGCCGCCACGAAATCGATATTGAAAGCATGTGGAAGATAGCGCGCCGCCACAGCCGGGTGGCTGCATCGGCTGGAGACAGGGGCGACGATGCGATTGCCAGTACGGGAACTATGGCGGCACTGCAGGCGATAGTGCCGCAAATTCCTCTCAACGAGGCCACACTCAGCGCCCCCTCCTTTCAGAGCTTTCCGCACATGGAGACATCCCGCGCGCGCAGGGCACGCTAGAAACCGCCATCTCGTACCTTGCTGCGGTAGGTGGTGAGGAGCCCTCGCACACATCATTGCCATTGTGCGAGTTCCTAGAACGCACACTACTCATGCCTTCTTCAAATTGTCTCGTTGCGGCGGGTGCCGCTGCACGAGAAGTGGGCGTACGCCACGCAGAATCGCTCTGGTGGGCCCTGGACATTCACGCAGCGGTTTCACGCGCTCGTGGTCCGGGTGGCGAGAGGGCGGTATTTGGCGGAAGAGAGCCACCCCAGTGCCTGAGCAGCGCGGAGCAGGTCGGTGATGCCGATGGATCCGATTTGAGCGATGAACAGGGCGCGAAACTCCACGCCGCGCTCAGGCGAGGAGGTGATTCCTTCCGATCACTACTGCTTGGTGCGCTGCGGCGCTGCGGAAGCGCCAGGCTTTGCAGTGCTGTGGGTAGTGGCCCAGCAAGGGAGCGGCTAGCAGAGTTAGGTTGGCCCCTGTCGGATGTGCTTGCAGAGTACGCGATGCCCGGCGCCACAAATGATATGGAGGGTGACAATGACCAAGCTGAGGAACAAGCAAGACAGCAGCTGCTGCAACAGCTGGACGGGGCTGAGTTATTACTCGTCCACCTGGTGCAAGTCTTCGTATTCACAGCCTGCGCATGTCTATGAGATAGTTTATGTATTATGCATGTTTTCCAAAGTCCCAAGGCACTGGTGATGCACGCTGATATTCTGAAATGATAATTAGTAGCTGATGATGACTGAAACTTTGTATGCAAAACTAGACGACCATTTCATTGTGCAGTTCTGACTTTAAATGTAAACAATACAGCTTATGCAACTACGAGCTTAAACATACCTTTCTAGCCCCTGCTGAAAGTGTACAAGGAAGCAATCACATCAGTTGTGACCTTATCTTTTATTGAAGGCTCTGTGATTGATGCACTTACTTCATTACTATTCTGACAGTAGAAAAATTATGTGTAATTATACCAGAGCAATCTCAGTTCCTTAAGTTTGGATGATCAAGGTACCACCAAAAAGAGGTCAAATAATCTTTTAGATAGCAAGGTACCACCAAAAAGAGGTCAAATAGTCTTTTCCAGAGAAGATTCATTTTATTATTATTTGTGATTTTAGCTTATCATTACATGCCTTCTCTCTGAAGGCAAAACAAAGTCATATCATCATCTCCACATGCCACATGGCATTTTCTACCAGTACCCTCCTAAACTATAACGGAAACCACTTTGCAGTTTGGTTATGAGAATCCACTTAAAATGATGGTCCGACCTTTCAGTTTGCACCCATGGTCACCGGTTCGTTTCCAGGATATTCACTTCTGGCGTATTCGGTATTATTGTAAACACGTGGTACATGTGAGTATGGGGTCAGGCACATGTGCTACCCGGTCATATCATACCGTAGTTGAACCACCTATGATGGAGCATAGCGGTACTGGCCTTCGTACTCTGTCGGCTATCGATTTCAAATATCAACTTTGGCAAAGTAAAGGAATTAATTTCATTTTTAATAACTGAAACCACTTCAAGAAAATACAAGACCAAAAGAGAAAACATATTAATCATCATCATCAGAAAGTGCATGCGCGGCACTCTAGAGAGAGGTAGCAGCAAATCAGTTAAGGCGAAACACAAATCAGTGAACCGTTTAGTAAAAGAACACCTTTCAGATGTTTAATGTAGTAGTGAAGCAGTGAAGGTTTGAAGCGTGAATCGTATGTGGTATTTCTATTTATGTTTAGACATAAATTATGAACTGTATAGCACAGTTGCACAGTGAAAAGTTTTCAAACACAAAGACATAAAACTCATACTGAGCACAACTTCAACAGTATCCCAAGGGTAAAGGTTAGCAGTGAAAGAGAACCAGTATAGGAAGACAGAAAGGTGGTCGGCAAGGCCATTTACTCTAAGGTAGAGTAACATTCAAGACCATGGCCAGTATCGAACTGGACTCGAAAGCTCATAGTTTCAGGCTTAATCCTAGAACCATGGATATAACGGCTCACAGCTCAAACAAGTGAGATGGCAAAACAAGTTTTGATGAAGCTACATACAGTGCAGTATGGCCGGGACCACTTCTTAGCTAGCTGCATGGCAACTCATTTCAGGAAAAAAACAGCCTCGCGGCCAAACATTCCCTCATAAGAAACAACAAATGGAGTGAAGTCCCTCCACTGGGTCTGATAGTCAGGGAGGTACGTCTTCTTCTTTCGCTGCTTGTGCCTTTGGAGGACCCCAGCTGGCGTAAACTTCAGGTAAGATGGATAGCTGACATTCAATACCACGAAGTCAACCATACAGTCTTTCCTCGGCGACCAGACGCTCCAGACCAGGAGGTCGGAATGATTATCATCCATGGATGGGTTGGATTCACCCTCAAGCTTATCCTGCCCATCCTCCATGGAGTGAGGATACTGATCCGCCTCATGTGGCGGTGTGGCTTCAGCAACCCCCTCATCAAAGTTGCATTGAGTCTCACGCTCCTCATTTGCCTTTGCTGCATCCGCAAAAAGTTTCCGGTTCCTCCTCCTCCTAGAATTCCTCCTCAGCTTCTCCATGACAGTCACGCCGGGGACTGCCTTATCATCCTTAGATGATGGTGCACGAACTAAGTTGATTCTGGGTTCATCACGCACCACCATAGGTGAGTAGGCCATCACTATCATTTTGAGGATATCATCTCTCGCCTCATTATGCCAACTGATAATGAAGCCACCATGAGGTTACTGTAGGAGATATCTCGACTCAGGGATCACTTACTGCCACATCCATCACAGTGGGTGGAGGTACCAAGGATCTCAAAGTCTAGGCGCATGCAAACAAGGTCTTGGAACTCAACAGGGATGAGAACAATCTGCATACTGTATCATAGGATGTAATTGCTACCAGAGCCGTACTGCACCCTTTCTCAACATTTTATACCATATTTTTTGGGGAAGGGTCATCGGAACGACGGCCGATTTCGCCGAGGATATGCTCTGCTACTTCCCGATTATGTTCCTTCATTTCACTGCGGCACATTTCCATCGTCTGCATGTGCTTCAAGATTTTGAACTTGTGCTTGCCCTGAAGGGCACCAATGAGGTGTCCAATCTCACACTGATCACTGAGAAGCCATGAAGTTTCACTCTGCATAGAGGAGCGGATTGGGAACAGAGAAACCACCGATCTTCATCGGTGTTGTCATCCAGCCTTGGAGAGTCTGTGAGATCTTACTCCCAACAAGGTCTGTGAAGAAATCCTCGTGAAGGGCTGCTTCAACAGGTCCGAAGAATTCACCAATGTCCGGGCTCACCCTATGCATGGGAAGATTATTAAATGGGTCATTTTGGGTCCCAGGTCTATATGGGTCTATTTATTTTGATACTTTCGGGTTACAGAGCTTGCGTATTGGGTATCACTCTAGGCGTGGCGGGTACTGTATACTACG
>JALLOR010000014.1:0-18562 GCA_036939395.1 Porosira glacialis
TACACAAATTACCCCATATCCTATCTTATGTATCTCTTATTAAAATAATGTCTCACAAAAATCAAAATACTTCCCCCAAAAGTCAAATAATATGCATGCATGTAAATGTTACGAGGAAGGGGGGTACCTAGTTGAAAAGTGGAATTCTTAGAGCGAGAGAATTCTTAAAAAGGCATTCTTAGAGTGAGTACAGGTAGACTGTACTCTTACCTACCGATTGGACTACAGCACTGCTTTCTAGAGTTGTAGAGTTTGTACTTGTTTAAATAATATTTTTGGATTAAATTTCATGTCTTAAAATAAAATAAATGTGTGATTTTATTTCTTAAAAACCAACCCTTGCCAACACCCCCATATTTGTGTACTCTCCGATTTTTCTCTATTAGCTCTTTGTAATTAACGAAATTCATCAACCTCCAGTTTCAGGTAACGGACTTACATTTTAACGGATCAGTTTTTGTTTCTACAGTATTGATCCGTTTAAATGTATCGTTATTGTACAGACTATCACCGTATTTGTTAGTACAATAGCGATAACCTTTAATGACGTATCAGGTACTACAAGTAACTGATTTAGCTTTTAACGGACAGGTTTTTGGGTTGTACAGTGCTTGAACTTACTATACTAGCCTGTGACTCACCGCACCACCTATGTACCAGGTAACGGACTTACCGGTAGTTAAAATGTTTCGATACTACGGGTAGTACAAGTTCAAGTATACTGTACTGTAAAAAGAACTTGATGTTCCATGATTCACCTCAATAACACAAAAACAATAAACAGATAGCAAATTGCAACCATGATGAGAAACCAAGGACTGAAATATTCCATCGTCGGCGCCTTGGCTTGTCTATTGGCTGCCGTTGTCCCCATAAGCGCTTTTACGATTAACGGGAGTAGGCTTACCGCTTGTCCTCGTGGTAGCGTCGGTTTATCCGCTTCGTCGACGCCGCACAATGAGGACGCCGTTCCCTCTTCCCGCCGAATCTTTTTGCGAAATGTCGCCGCGGTAACATCCGCAGCAGCAATCACCAACGTCGCGTTTCCCGCGTTCGCGGAAGAAACTGAGCCGAAAAAATCCAAGCTTAAGCCCCTCGACGAATGTCTTTACAGCATTCTTCGCGTCCGTGAGGCCTCTGTGCAAGAAACGCGGCTGATCAAGAGCGGAAAATTTAAGGACGTGCAGCGTGCAAATGTGAAGCTTGCTGCCAAGTTTATGATTAATAACTATAATCTTTCGGACAACGTCATCGCTGCGTCGGCCTACTTGGGTAATAGTAACAGGCTCGAAGCCAGCAATATGGGCCAGTCCGCCGTGCAGAGTTTGTATACAATCCTTGAGTATTTTGATTCTTCGGATGTTGAAAACATCAAGGTGAGAAATTCCCAAACTTGCTGACTGTTTTCAATGAAAAAATATTAACCATTTGTTTACCTTCCGTTGTGATGTCAGGTTGGAAGTAACGCTATGGCTGGGAAAGAGAATATTGTAATCCAAGGACTTGAATCTGTGAGAAGGGACATTGATGGCTTCGTTGACTACTTCCCTTCGGAAGTAGTAAACACAGCTAAAGCAAAGATCGCTAAAGAGAACGAATTGAATTTTAAGGAGTTTGATCCGTCGCTAGGCGCTATCCTGAACCCCAATCCAGTATAGAGCCAAGAACAGGCGTCATATTATGGGTGAATGGCTGAGCTACTTTTGGTCTTTTGGCAAGTGGTAGCGACGAAATCTTTGGCGGGGGGGGCAATACTCAAAGGTGTTGGTGCCGACAATGGGTGCAGTTTGAATTCGGTTGCAGAAAAATTGATAAAAACACCTTCAATCCTATGAATGACGTTTTGGTACATGAACGCGCTTGGGCCCAATGACAACAACTTGATTTACTTCAAATAGAGATTTTATATTGGTGGTTTTGAAGCGTGATGATTGAACATTCAAATCATTTGAGTGGATTTACTGGGACAAAATACTTGTGGGAGATAGAAAAGAAAGACGTGACGCACGAGTGGAATTTCTTCCTGTTCGTCTTACGTAGTTTCCATGCGTTCCAACCTTTGGTAAATATGAGAGTCTTTTGTGAAAACTATTATCGTGTACACAAATGCAGAAGCTTACGCAGGGAAGACCGACACCACCATTTTGAAGACAACCTTTTAATACCTATTTGTGTTTTTGTTGTGACGCACTTTATGCATGGTATAACTTTTCAAATAATTAAGGGAGATTGAATGTCTGGCAACCATCTGTTTCATCTCCTCTGGTTGCACTTTCTCCTCTTAGCTTTCATACTCTTGCAAAAATATCAATCAGGAGCAGAAACTCTCCACACAGATGTTACTTCGACGCAATCTGCGAGTAAAGTCCTTCGTGTGTTTCTTGTTTCAGCAAGAAAATGTATCATTCGTACACTAGTGTACCTAGGAGTATGTAACAAGAAATGTTTTATTCGAGCCCACTATGTAATTAAAAACCTGGGCGCACAAGCTGGCGAGCAACCTAGGAATCAATTCATTATAATTTTTGTAAAATGACAAATTTCTAGAGGAAATGAAAGAGTCATCATCACAATTGTGATGAATAGGACTTACGATGCTAGGCGGTCCAAGACATATCTGTGTCACACACCTAGATTAGACGCAACAATGACTATCCATCGGTACGGTTTGTCACTAGGTCCGTGACACCTACCTGAAATGGATCCAACACACGGCTTTGTGTTTTTCTGGGCGATGACCTCCTGACTCCAGAGGTACAGTATTGGACGTGGTAGATAGTGAAAAGGGCTTTTTCTATGCCTCTAATTGATATTATGTGTGGAATTTCATTGCTTAGCTTCTGCAAGACTTTTGAAGATAACATGTGACTGCGACATACACTGCCTCTTTTTATCATTGCCACGACCTCCATGTTATGTCGTAGCTAGTTGCTGCTCAGTCATACGGTTTTCAGATATTGATAATCAGATCTTGAATTTGTAGTTCCTAGAGTATTTTATTAAAAAAATCATATAATAATTCATAAGATTACACCTGTTACATAAAGGCACATTAGTGATACATATTAGCGGAAACTTTAATAAGTGGAAACTTATTTTTACGGACAGAATTTGGGGATCACGCCAGGTAAAAAACCTGTGTGAATGTGTGTATTGCTTTAAGATTGCTGCAGACGTACGTTTTAACGGACAGACGTTTGGATTTACACAGATGATCAGTTAAAGTGTATCACCATGGTCTTGTTATATTTGAAGGAATTGGCGAACACATCAAACATTTAAGTAATCAAATCTTCTACCACGGTTAACCCCATTTTCACCATCGCCCAAGTTTTAAAGATTGCCGGTAGTGCAGTCAAGCTCAAGCTGTCCCAGCACCTGAGGCAACCACGCAGACGGAAGACATCCAGCGCCACATCCACAGGATCCAATTATCGTCTTGGCTCCATCTTGGAAACGGATGAGCTCGTCGACAACGACGACCCCCTCCAGACCATAGAGCACCGATGCTGCATCTGCATCAGCACATATGCCGCCCTCGTGACACAGGAAATGAAGGACCTGTTTGCCGATGACGAAGACTGGTGTGGAAACAGACGTGCCAAACCCCCCCCAACAGGACGCTGCAGGAAGCATCACATCATCACCCCCAATCGTACAGTACACAGTGAGNTACACAGTGAGTCCACCTTCTGACAAGTTACAATATATCTACAACCGCAACAAGGAATATGCAGCTGAATGAAGCAAGGGGACTGGAACGCCGACATTGTCATCCTACGCAAAAAAATTGGCAGACACACTCAACATGTGCACAGTGTGAATCTCCATACCACCCCTCCTGCGGTGTGATCATCAAAAATCCATTAGGTACCGCCCAGCTATGCCAAAAAATCGCGGAAGAGGAGGAGCTGATAGGTAAGTGGGAACACATACATGACCCATATAACAATTCCACAATCAAGCTCTTACTTCGTGAGGGGCGTGGCTCAACATCCAAAGGAGGTGCCCGAGCATTGGATAGCGATGCCGCGGACTCACATAGCAAAGAGGAAAAGATCAACGACTGGGGGCTAAGCGAGTGGAGAGGGGGCTGTGGGAATGGTGAGAACTCACAAAGCAAGGTGGCGGAGATGATGGAATGGAGGGGTGACAAATGACACAACAATTGAACAAAATGGAATCTACTCCACGGGCTTGGCAGCGGAACAAAATATCGGCTACGATCAATAAATATTTCCTCATTGGGCGAATCAGCGAAGACTGGGTAGGAATTATCAACACAGAACGGGAGGAGCGCGGTCTACCAAAGTGCAACCGTATCAGCATCAAACTAGTGCGATCAATCACATTACTTGCAATTGACATCTGGCGCCAGAAGTGTGAAATGGTATTTGGAGGGAAGAAGAAGGACAGAGTACAGAAACAAAGGGCCAGACTAGATAAGAAATCACAGGAATTGACAGCACGAGCAGCAACAGCAATGGGGAAAGGACACCTACATTTGGAATCAACAGCAGAGGCGACAATGCACGCATCTGGCATCTGAACGCCTAGATCCAAACAGCCGACATTATCTTCAGGCAACTGCGCAAAAAATACAACTACAAAATCCTAAGGAATCGTGTTATCACAGATTTTTTGACCTCCTTACTTTATCCGATAAGGGGTTACATGGAGAATGGTCAACCCCTGGAGCATAGCTTGGGAGTCGGGTACACACAGAGGTGGTACATGCCCCCGTGTACAAACAGGGTTGAGACCCCATAAAACAGGGTACTATGTAGTGGTAACGACTAAAAAACGTTATTTTTTACTCCACAGGCTTGGCAAACGAAGGGGCAACTTTGGAATCTCTCAGGGGGGGGTTCCACGGGGAAAAGACGGGACAGTAACATTTGAAGATGAGGAACCGGGTAGCGAAGTGAGGCACCAGGGAAAAATCAACAACAGCATCTAAAAATGACAGATAAGTTAATGTTTCTACCGGGGGTGAGCAAACCGGGAAGCGACCAATGAGGGAGGCATTGATAGTATCACGGGAGACTGAGTGACCCATGAAATCAATAAATCTCCCACTGACAGGTGTGAGATTTTGGGAGAAGTGATTATATCAACTTCATTCTGAGCATCAAGGAAAATCACCCCGCATCCCAAAAAAGATAGCCCGTCTCGGCCTTCTTTTCAGTCCTACCCTAAAAGGAGTTGGGTACCCATCACGGTGGCGTGATCCCCCCATGTCCTTTTGGGTTGTGACATCTGGGTACTATACAGTGATATCCACTCAAAACACAATACTTTTTTTTAGTCCTACAGGTACCTTATAAGAACAGGAAGTGTAAAGTGCAACAGGAGCCAGTCACCAATTCCACCCCAACCCCAAGGGACGAGGAGCACATTGGAGCTATGATCCCAAAGTCCAGTATCCCGGTGAATACGGGTACCACACCACAAAGAGACGAGGAAGGAATCACAGCAGCCAATGAAGAGGCCACCAGTGCAAACTGGACTGGAAGATTTCCATGTGAATCCACCCCGGCCTAACCCGCCAACCTGGATGCTTTTATAAACTCAAAGATCCCCCAATTAGTATCCCACATGGATGAGTTTGTCGCCCTTGCTATTCAGTCTACACAATGCACCCTTTTTCAGGGCTTAAGAAGAACTCCTGATTTCACGCCTCCAGTATGACCACTGCCACGGATGGTATCACATACATATGCACATATGGCTTAACCATTGACCACCACCATGGCCTCAGATTGATTTGTAATATTTTCTATGACAATAACATTCATCGCAGTCACTCAATCTCCAATCACAAAGAAAGCACCAAAATCATAGGGATTCAGTAGTTGGCAATGAGGATGATGAAGTGGTGAACCCATCAATGAACATAATAACGCAAAGATTGGAGTATTTAAAATTATCTATACCTCTGACCAAGGCTGAGGGGGTCTTTCTAGTGGCCCTTTAGTAGTACCACACAGGATGATATCAACAACACTTACAACAAGGTACATCCCGGAGGACGACCCCCCCCTTTCATCCTGGGGGTAAGGACTGTGACAAGGGTGGCAGGTTGATGAGTGCCCACAACAATGCCTGAGGTAATTCCAACAGTGTTGATGGAAGATGCACCAGGATAAAGGTAAGGATGGTGCACTACAGGTAGATCGTAAGGTTAAGGGGAGCATGGATGATGTTGATAATAATAAGGAGGCTGAAAGGTAGGAGAGGGGTCGTGAAGAAGCAACTGTGGGAGAAGTACCAACAGAACCCCCCCCTGACGGGAACCACCGTGGACGATCCAGTCAGGGAAGACCAAGGCCACCATGAGAGAGTCAGTCTGAATATCATATGTAGCCAGCATTGAAAATGTGCCCTCCAATTAATTCAATGACAGTGGGAACCCAGGGAGAGGTGAGATCTCATCAGCGGCTGAGATCGATATCATGGATGAATATGGAAGGAACTCGACGGCTGAAGGCCAGGAGGAGAAAAAAAATGAAGCCATGGATGGAGATGGATCCAAAGGAATAGAAGGCAAGTGTGAACAACCACCGAAAGTTAATGATGGGATCCAGCAGTCTGGAGACATAGGTGGGAGAGAATACGAGATCAACCACAACAATACCAATGCCAGCAATGGAGGGTGATTCATTTTGATGGACCCAACCCAGGTACTAGTGTTTGTGAACCTTGATCGCCCCAAAGCACACGGCCTGGAATAAACACTTGGAAAAAAATTCCAGGAGATCCAGGAGGTCAATATGTATACTGTATTGCGGCTCTCACCATTAGAGATGATCTCGACGGACCCACCATCCATAATCAAAAAAAGGGGGAAACGGACAATACGACAAGATTTTGCAGAAACAAATGAATCCTAATAAAATAGGGCCAAATACCAGTGTGACTCCACCCTCACGGAATCTATTAAATTGAAACTCCCTGTCACAGTCTCTATCAATGACATTAAGATCCCTGACGAATATCTTATGAAGAAAAAAAATCGGAAATCTGAGATTCGGGAAGTCTCCGTTCGGCGCGTCAGAAGATTTATCAACTCGGACATGCATCTTCACCGTAATTCTGTCAAGCAGGAAATCGATAATCATGTGTATGAATGATCTGGAATCCATAATCCAGATCAAGATCACCTGGTCTCCAGTGAGAGATGATCCCAGATGAGAGGGAGGATTTATGGAGAAAGTATACTCGTTGAATTTCCTGCGGCAAATCGAAATATGACCATGTCGTGACATTAATAGACAAAACCTTCCATCCACATGCCCCATGGCAGGGCATCGCGGGAAGAATCTTCTGGTTTGTCAATTTTAGTGGAAACAAGCCCAAGGACACCTGCCAAAGATATAACAAGTGGTAGATGGACTGACATGTGAATTCCGCTATTTGGACCATGATGTGATTCTCGGGACAATGATGGTTGGGCAGGTGTTGTAACACTTCTTGGATGGAACCAGTAGGCAGTACTGGTAGGAACCTTAAAGTGTGACGGGGGGAGGGACAGTTTCTCTACGTATCCTACCTATGTATGTGCGTTTCAGAACATTCCTATGGGTGCCGGTCAGAATTATATGTTAGAAGGATATCAGGACACCCCAGCCCCATCTGTACCTCTACTGTACCTTTACCCAGTATGTACCTACAAGTTCCACCACGCAAAGTTATGGTAGTTAACTCTACCACCAAATATCCCTTCAAGTTTGGCAAGTAGAAGATTATCCTCAGTTGTACATAGTAGTTAATGCTGTGTGGGTACACGTTGTCTCCATGCATAAGGATTCACACACATGACCTACTAGCTATAGCTATTTCAGGTATATCCCGGCCGGCAGCGGCAAAACTACAACTTTAATTTCTCTTGAAAAGGATCGAACCCTCCCTTGACCAAGTTGTACTTTCTAGTACAATATTTTGCTAACATCGATGCAACATTTTTTCCCGCATGGTTATTTTCTGCATCTGATCGAATCGTCCGAGTCAGACCTCATCTTAGCTCCTGGGTACCCTAGAAACTGGGCTTCTGGGTGGTGTATTGCATCGTTTTCGTTTAAGATACATGTTAACACTGTTAATATTTTTAATTATACTACTAACACTTCATGGATGATATGTAACCAAAGGCGCTTGTTTGTGGGGGTTGATAAGCCCCAAAATCAACATGGAGGAACCATCGTTGGGTTTGAAATCCGAAATACCAAGGCATCATTTACAGTATAAAGGAGTGCACGGAGAAAGTCATGCATGCTCCCCTCCCAGAATTCATCATTCCCCAACTCGAATGCCTACCCCCACCAATGCCAGGAAGAGAACACAGTTGCATCTGATGCCAACTATCTCCTTACCAGTGTCAAGCATATCCAAGACACAAGATCAACGGTGGATGCGGGGTAAAAACCACTGAATGTATGGAACAAACCACCAAATGAAAGTCCTCGTGGAACCAATGTAGTAGATTGAGCGCCTTGGAGATGACTTCAATGTGGCCACCGTAGGAGAAGCTATGCTCCCAGCAACAGAGTCAAAAGTTAAAACATTGAAGAAACCATCGCTATCCTCCAGGTAAAGACTCAAATAATACTCAAATGGACCAAAGCCTCCCAACTCCAGAACAAAGAACTCAAAGAGCAACTCTTGCAACTGACCCGGCATTCCAGTTCCTTTTTCGGAAATGCAAGTCGTGTATCCTCACTCACCCACATGTCTGACAGCACGCCCCTTCCCTCAAAAGAGCAATAGATAACAGACGGCTATATCAAAACCATTTCCAAAGCAGGTACAGTAGCTAAACGATCTCTAAAACTTTGCAGGAGAAATGTTCCCAAGCTGGGCCCGATGACCAATGATTCAACAGGTGGATCCAATAGACTGCAAAAGGTGGTCAATAATATTTTTCAAGCCGGAAACCCAGGTCAGGGTGGGGTAGTTTAATAATTATTAGTAAATAGTAGAAGTTGTATATTATGCGAGTTCAGTATATACAATGAACACCAGGAGAGTTGTTACAATCGATCCAGCTAGATCCTGCTGGAGAGGTTAGGTCCAAGGATGACGGCCAGTTGGATGAAGAGATATTTGACACAAGAATAGTTCCACCTTTGCTTGGTATCAACCTGAATGAAGGAAACAAATATACTAAAAATATGCTTTCAAAATACGAAAGGGGCCCACCCTGACCATGACATTGACAAATGGGTTGATACTATGGTGAACATAAACAAAACCAGGACGAGCATTCTCGGAGTCACCAATCAGCAAGCTGAATGCAAATATGGACATGGAAGGAAACCAATTGGGAATAATAGCAGGACTGAAGACAGGGTGGACTTAGAGCAAGTGTGTGTCATGATCGTGATGGGGCGCTAAGGATACCTCTAGTCTGCAAGGAGGAATGATGATGGCAGCATCAAATGAGTACGAAAATAGAGTGAGGGGCAGTGGTTTCGATCCATGGGGAATAGTACATTTTTCTTACCTGTATGTCACAACGGAGGCCAAAAGTGTGATCAAACTGACCATAATATCAGTGTACTTCACAAATCAAGGTATTGTAGGCAATAATGAGGGCACAGTGTGGAAGAAACAGTGGTCAATACTGTAGCGCAAACAAATGATTTGGCAACAAATACGAGCCCTGAGTTGATATTCTGAAATATTTAGGAGAGTTCATGACCAAAAATAGAGAACATGGTTTCATTATAGGTGGTGATTTCAATCGAGATGCAGGTGAAGAAGTGACAAAATCAGGGACAATCGAGAGTTGGAAGTCAGAATATGGACTTCATGATTTACATGAGTAGCTTAACAATTGACCCTCCCCTAGCACATACAACATAGGACAACAACGAGTTGATCAAATCTATATGTCGGATAGACTCTTCACCAAAAATGACATCTTAGAATAGACACTGGGCTACCATAATATAATAGTCCTGAGCAACCACCGACCCCTCCTCGTTAATTTTGATGCAGAAAGATATTTTGCAGCCATCACCCATACATAACGCCCGTGTGGGGTTTGAATAATGCATGAAAATGACTCACCGTGAGTCCATAAATTCGTGACAGCAGCTACACTAAGCACTGTGAGTTAAGACTTTTATAAGAAACTGTGCAACATGTCCAAAACATATGTGACAAGCAGGCGAGGCCATGAGATAAGATGAAACTGATCTCAACAACATTGACAAATAATTCACCATAATCCTACTGAACGATTACCTGCACACACAGCCGCGCCATACATAATCACATTGGAACCCCCCCGAATGTGATAAAGGGATTCAATACCTACTCTATTGGAGGGGGGTAGTGACAGCGCTCATAAAAAATTCAAAAATCATGGACGATTCACTGGTAAATGCAAAGGACAGGTAAAAATTGACGGACATTGAATTAAACCATGATCCCCACCAGGAAAAACGCTAAGCATACAGAAACCTCACATGTATAAAGAGGTACCAGTATGCAAAGCATCAGGAGAACCTAGCAAACTTGGATGATTTCATAATGTATCAGTTGAGAAAGGTACAATGGTTAAAGCCGAGATCAAGCAACTAAATCAATGGGCGTGGATGAGTAAATACTATAACTATAATGCAGTTATGAAATTGACCAACAAATTAACGAATAAACGAGTCGACGTCAGATGTACGGTGTTACAAGTCAAAGAAGTCAGGAACACAAGAACACTGCTACAGTAGAAGAAAACGAGACTGCCAGGACATTAATGCATTTCACAATCAAGCATTATGGGCAGGCCAACAAAACCGTCTTTGGAAATGGTGACACCTATGAGAAGCTTACACAAAATCCCACGACAAATACAGTCTACAACCAAATCTTTAATGGAAATTTATGGGGAAACCTCACCGTGTACTGTATCACAAACTCTTTGTCAAGCATATGAGATTAAAGGTACCGGTATGATTGGACACTAAAGTTGGTGAACTTATTAAATATTAAATACCACACTGGTGTAGATATTAAGGGTGCATTTGCATAAATCTTTGAGTTTCTTTATTTAGAGCATAATTTAGAGCCCATGACATTGGTATAATGGATGAACGTTTTCTTAAATGGATGGGAAGGTACCACAAATGTGTCATTAGTGGAATTCACTAATGTATCTACAAGGTATATGCAACGGAAAATTTTGGCATCGGTAAAAATGACAATTGTGTCACTTACCTTTGATTTTTATTTGAAGGGTTTCTCGAAGTGGCACAAGGCGGTGGAATACATAATGGAAAAGGGACGGCCTTGAGACAATTGCCTGTCTTTCTTGGAGATGATCTGGGGAGTCAGGTATTCATCACGTTGGTGAGATCCCCCGTGTACTTTTGGGTGGAGACCTTCAGGTACTATTCAGCAATAATGACTAAAAAACACAAAAGTGAAGGGATTGGGTTGTAGTGTCCCTTTGTGTGGAAGCTAGGAAACTTTGCAGAGAAACATAAATTTTACAATGAGTCTCAGCATACTCTCCCATGAAAATGATATTAATCCCCATCACTTTCAACACAAAAAAATCACCTTCGATCACCTCATGAAAAACTACATGGACGGAGCCTTCAGCGATTACAGTATGATACCATTGACTCATTTGACCGCCTCACCATGTCCTTGATGATAACAAACAAAAAAAATGTGGACATCTCGTGGGTACTGTATGTACAGTGATAATTCGGCAGTGGAACCCAACTCCTTTTGCTTGATTAAAGTACGAGAATAACAAACAATTATAGTGAAATAAAATATTGAACGATGTTAACAAGTATCTATAGTGATAAACATTGAGATACACCACCCGGTAGCATGTGTGTGGCCATCAGGGACAAAATCAGAGTGAATAGGAAGGAAATAATGTGCGCACCTCTGAATAATTTTGAACCCCCCCCTTCTGGAGTGGAAATCAACCGATTCAAAGGCTGACTGAATTGCATATATGGTATGTGAAATTATTAATGAAAGAAAAAGGTATCAATTATTGTTATTTTTTGTAAGATAGAATCATGGGTGTCACGCTTAATAGCAGTGCATTCATTGATAGTAACAAGCACTTAGCGCAAGACACATGGGAAATACAAGTATGTATGACAGTTCATGGACTCCTGCGGAGCAAACATATAAACCCCCAGCCTATGGATTTCCACTATACATAGCACAATGATAAGTACCTCATGAATGTGGCAAGGGAAGCAGGGTTCTCATCATTGAACCAACCACTTCTTAGAGAGGCGGCAACGATTCTTCAAGTTCACACTGTCATCGATATTACAACAGTGGATGGGATATGAATCAAGGAAGGCATCGTCGAGGGCATCATGTATGACAGGAAGTAACTGTACCAATGACCTTGACCATTGGAGTGGATCTCAGTGTACTTTACACATGCTTCCTTGTGAATCTTGTCCAGTACCCCACGGTTTTTATGAAAAATCTCCAATGGGCTCTTGGAGATTTCAAAGCGAAATGATCAAAGCTTGGATTACCTTTTGGAATTTCAGGAAGGCACCATCAAATATCCCCCATCACTCATCCATCACAGATACAACAAATGCTTCCTCCATGGCAGAGCACCGGCAAGATACATGCATCCATACTTGGAACCATAAGATGTCATTACATATCAAATATGCCCTGTTACTCATGGTATTTCCCCTCAAAAATCCCATTCCAGCACCACCTCCACCATTCATATGGCGTCCACCCACCAATTATGAGAAGATCTGGAGGCATATGGATTGGGTTAGGATAGATGAAACATTCACATTGAACACATCATTGTGGAACATTACATCACTTGACGCCTCCGATGGATACCTTAAGGATGGGAACGGGGCAGTGGGGTGGGGTGGGGTGGGGTGGGAACTGACAGTAATAACGGGAATTATCAACTTGCAAATATCCAATGAGGCGTCACACCGACCAACAGTCGACCATATGAAGCCTCCTTCACAAAATATGAGCTGGGTGGAATCTTATGATGGCTTTTGGCAGTGGGCAGTGGTACCGTAAGAAAAACATGTTTTTTAGTCATTATCATGATATAGTACCCGAAGGTCTCCAACCAGTTGGACACGGGGTATATTTCCACCATGATTGTGATGGATACCCAACTCCCCATATATTATCCAGGGAAGAACATCTTAAATGACCCGGGGCCGTTACAGTAGTGTCATTCCATTAGGTATTGTTGGTCATAAATATGTTGTGATGCGGTTGGTTAATAATATCATCTGGTTCTTATCAGCCTGTCTATGTATAATGCTCGTATTGTTTGAATCCACGCTGTGATATATTTGAGTTGTCATGGGATCCATTAATATGGTACCGTCCCCGCCAAGAGATGTGGTTCCTGTTTTCATTTAGGTCCCCAACCTGTGCCAGGACACCTCAACCATGTATTGTTCCTTCGGATATTTGGTCACACCGCGGACACCAAATATATATGGTGAATATGGTGATGGCTCTAGTTAACTTGAGCATCATTATGTTGGCCTCCTCCCCCCCTCATACGGGTTGATCTACGTTGTGTCAAAAGGTGACTAACAAACCAAAAAGTCATATGGGTGAAAGTGAAGGCGCACTTGGAAAGAGAACCGGTGATATTAAATGAGGTGCTGAACATAGAGATGGATGATCTTGTAAACACTGTCTATGATGACATGACATGGCAGGCAAAACCGTATGCACAAGAACTTGAGATAAAAATTACGGTTCTCCTAATCAGGGGGGAGATTATATGATAGGTTGGTACAGCTCTCCAGATGTCCTATACATACAGGGAAACGAAGATATCGCTAGTCGAGAGGAACACGTGGGACCCAGTATTTTTTGACATAATTACCTGGGCCTTGTTTGGTGAACATAGTATTCAGGGGAATGAAGGACATGTATATATATATAATCCACCTTTTTAAGGTGGCACACGGGGTAATTCCCATTATGAGACAACATAAACGTTTTGGATTCTTGTCTACGGACTGATGACCCCTGTGTAAAACCGAGAAAGAAACAGTTACACATATGCTCAAGTGCCTGATAGCTAATAAAGGTGCATTAGAGAGGAACAAAAGTCACAACATTCATGCTAATGAATTAAAAGACAACTACAATACATGTACCACAACAGCCACATCACCCACATCATACTGTATATGTACTATATGCATTTTGTGTACAAAGTAATGTACTGGGTACTGGGTGTTCCCATAATTGAATACCTTACTCCTGACACTGAGCATAAACATATATTCCTATGCTTGTTATCATGTGATTGAATATAAATATATATTTTTTTTTCAATCAAATTGTGACACATGATATGTAATATATTTAATCAAAATTCAAACAGCAGAACCACCAAACCATTGGCACCTGACCCTAACCTGACTTTAAACCTTAAACAATTACGCTGCATTTCTTGCACAATTTGAGGACCTGGAAGTACATGTACATTTTTGAAGTGGCACAGCACATAGCAGAACATTATTCCAAGTAAAGATCAGAAATACACTCTCCCTACTAACTATCAGTGTTAATATGTAGCTCATGTATATGAAATGGGGTTTCAAATATTTTTGGGGCGTATCACTATGTATTTACTACGTACATTTAAATAACAAATATAAAAAAAACTTTCTTTCTCACTCATGTTTGCGATCTGTGACACTCATGACTAAATACATACAATAGTCATGTCGGAATCCAATACATATGATTCAGACTCTGAAGCATGAATTTCAGAGCCTCGAAAGTCGCAAGAATTCATTAACTTAATTAAAACATCCTGGTAGAAAATGGCCGTAAAAGTTGCGGAAGACGTATTTCCAAGGCCATGATATCTTGCATCTACAATATATTGAGTCGAGGAGGGGGGAGGGCATGTCCATATTAACCATGATATTGCAGAGAGAAATTTTCTTTTAGAGTAAAATGCACATTAAGGTGAGGCTAACTCTATCTGCCTATAGGTCACATCGTGCTATTATCATGTCCCTTACACCTTATTCAGTGGATTAATCTAAGTCTGTAATATGTGCACAAAATACTAAATGTGAAAATTACTACTGGTTCAACTTGGTTTCTATGCAAACAAAAAACTTTTTTAATAATGACTTTTTATTTGTTTTCTAAATTATATCTGATCATTCTCAGTGTAATTGATAGCCCTAAATACCTAGATTTCAGTTATTTAAAAGTTTCTACGATAAACACGCAATATTTTTTTCTCTAGATGTCAGATTTTGTTCCTACCTAGGGTCACGTACAATGTGTACCAGAAAAAATCGCCTTAATTTGAACTTTGTTTATTACCGGCTCAAATCCCAAAAATAATATTTTTGGGATTTGAGCCGGTAATAAACAAAGTTCAAATTAAGGCGAATTTTTCTGGTACACATTGTACGTGACCCTATGTAGGAACACAATCTGACATCTAGAGAAAAAAAATATTGCGTGTTTATTGTAGAAACTTTTAAATAACTGAAATCTAGGTATTTAGAGTTATCAATTACGCTGAGAATGATCAGATATAATTTAGAAAACAAATAAAAAGTCATTTTTCAAAAAGTTTTTTGTTTGTGTAGAAATCAAGTTGAAACAGTACTAGACACACATGTTCCTTAATGTGAACTGCACATTAATGTCCATTTTAATCTATCTTGAATTTCAGTTATTAAAGAAAAAGTTATTTAGAGTGATAATGACCTAAAACACATTAAATGTTATCTAGATACTAGGTTCCTACTAAAAATGAATATTTTGTAGGTTGTTACCGCTATATAGTACCATGTGAAGGGATATCTTCCCAGTAATGACCCTGCAGTATAGCTGGTATAGTTTAGTGGTAACACATTGTGTGGTTTAGTGCCAGCACACACAAAGACGTGGGTTCAAATCCAACTATCGGTGCCCTTTGAGTTGGAGGGTATATGTGAGATGATCTCAATTTCACGTAGTTGGTGTCACTCAGGAGGAAATCTTGGGAGTCGGGTGCTCGTAGCGGCACCGTAAGGACCCATGTCAATTTGGCGGAGGCCTATCTTCGATATGCACTATGTAGTAGTAATGACTTTAAACACTTTAATTGTTAAGGAACCTGGAGTATATCTGGGGAGTAGGATACCCACAGCAGTGGTGCTGTGCACCCCCACATCCATCTGGGCAGAGACTGTTTTATAGTACTATATAGTGGTAACAACTTTAAATGCTTCCGTTTTTTTAAATCTTCCCAGTATGGACATAAATACTTGACCTACTACTATAGTCCATGGTTGCTACAGTAAAATATTTTTAATTTATAGTTTCACATAGTATATACATTATACACACAGCGTTGCAGGTATTAGTTCAAATATTTCTAGTCTGCAGTGACAATAAAACTTAATGGATTCAAACTGTCACACCAAAATCACATCCGTTAAAGTAGATTTCCATTAAGTGAAAATCAAGACCAATATATATAAAAAAGAAAGCCATCTTGATGTTTTGTGTAGTGCTTGTAAACATACATAGAAAGTTAGATAATGTTATTTTTACATGTAATAACGTAGTAGTAATAGAGATGATAATGATAGTTATTTAATTTTAAAATGTGTTCATACTAGCTTCACTCTTGTTGTTGTTGATAATTTTTGTGATTACATTTACATGAAGCCTTCAGTTAATCTCTAGAAAATAGGACAAGGGGTGACATATGAACCATATCTTTTGATGCGTCTGAGCTCTGCTGCTACGTCAGTAGATCGTATATATCTCTAATGACCAGTAGCATTAGCACTTCTAGTATCAATTATACAGGGTAAAATCATGTATGTACACATAAATAAGTAAAATAGTGTGTGTCAGCACTGAAAACTCCTAAAAGCCTCTAGTATTTTTTTACGTGAATTAATACAATCTGACCCCATACATAAGAATAATGGATTTTAAGGCCTTCAATGGTATTCTTATTGTTTCCTGGTAAAAGTTCTACATACATACACAAGTTTCAGTAACATAATCTAAAAAAGTCATCAATCAACTAAGAATCATGATTATTCTTGTGTTTGAAGTAAGACTGTACGTCCATTAAGTTTTGTTTCCACTGCACTAAGTTGCTTTTATATATACATTGTCCTAAAAAATACCCTGTCCGAATTTAATAGTGTACTTTGTAGGCCAATGTAAAAATATTAGTACTGTATTTCACATTGATTCATTTGGAGGGATGTACAGACATAATTTTTTTCACATTAAAAAAAATGACAACTTTTTGGAGCGGCTTGTTAATATTGCAAGGGCAAAACTACATACTACAAATTTTAGTTCCAAGTTGGACACTAAAAACTGAATTTATTTTCTCGACTTAGAAAGGTAGAGATAACATTAAATATTGTGTCACATGTAAAAACCTAATGATTAATGACCTGAACTAAATATCTTAGTGACTTGTTATGTACAGTCTGTTCACTCTAACATTGAGGGGGGGGGTATTTGGAGAAAAGGGTAATCTTAGAGCGAGACCAATCTTAGATGATTACTAAAAACCACCAGCATTCGCCAAAATCCACCAATTTTCATCAAAATAATGATAAATTTCCCCAAATCTGCCAAAATCTACCAAATTCCACGAAAATTTCCCCAAATAACGTACTTCGTGAAATAATTTGCCAGGAGGGGGTGAGATGCTCAAAAATGGCAATCTTAGAGCGAAGGAAATCTTATTTGGTTAATCTTATAGCGAACAGACTGTATACATTATCCGTGCTAGTTTCATACTGTAGGTGGGAAGTGGTCTAAATCAACACCCATCTATCTCCACAGTTATCAGAGTCTTGATACTGTAGACTGTAGCCCAACCCCCGAACCGCGAAAGTCGTGGATTTTCCCTGCGAACTTTGACGAGCGAATTAAACAATTCTCGTAATTTCTGACCACTCTTCAGAGGAGCGCCACACGGGGCGACGTGACACCGCATCAATCAAACGCCACATCATTCGGTGACACGTATCGTCTCCCTTCGCAGATTGGAAGTCGGACTAAGAAATGCACCACTGGTAAAGAAACTCTGTTTATGTCCGATAAGACTCTGTTTCCTTTATCTTAGCTCTTCAGTAGCTACTTAGCTACCAAGTTTAGTAAATACCACAAACTATCACAACTTGCACACAAGTCTATCATCTCAAACTTGCTACACTACATATATTATTTATTTATGACAGAAAATAAGAATATTTACCTCAATAAATCATCCCCACATATCAAATACCAAATTTAAATGTGAGTTACTTAATAACTGCAACTATTATCCCCAAATGTCCTTTTTTGTTTGAAAACAGGCTTAAAAACACAGTATATATGTACTACGGTCTACTCGCTCTAAGATTGGGGGGGGGGTGTGATCCGGCAAACCGCCAATCTTAGACAGAGTGCCAATCTTAAGCGTCTTAGCGCGAATTGGGTACTTTTGGCACTGTAAAATTTGTTTACTACGTACTGTGCGTTGTTTCTCTACCTTGAGCAGCTGGTACTGTACATACTGTATCTT
>JALLOR010000015.1:0-18699 GCA_036939395.1 Porosira glacialis
TTGCCGTTACCGCGCAGTGGTATGCAACAAAATGCTCTGCACACGTGCCAACAGATAGGCCCTCGCGAATTGTGTTGCCCTATCAGCAACTACTTATTAAAAAACGAACTTCTACGAGCATTTTTTTCGATTTTCAAATTTGTTGGCGGGTATGCGAGTAGAGCCGAACGTTTGGGTGAGAAGTGAAGGTAGCGGGCTCAACACTGCTCGATGTTGTGTTTGGTGTAGCTCCCTCTACGTGAGACAATTTGCATAAATGATTCATACCAGGTACATACAATACATAATAAAAAACTGATATTAAGGCGTAGATCATTGTAGCACCAGCCTCTCTATACTGCATAGCGAGATTTAAGAAATAGTGGCAGCCACTAACATAATTTCTATTACGAACTCAAAGTCGTACCATCAGGAGCCTGACAAGCAAGACTATCAATCCGACCAACGAGATACCCCGGAGTCTTACCGCAGCCAGCCTTGACAGACCACCCCGCTATGGTGCGTGCCATATTTAAGTCTCCTTTATCGACATAGCAAGTTGCCACGGTCACAACGCTTCCCATTAAAATCGGAATTTTATTCAATATCGCATCTTCGAGAACCGTCTTTGCCTCGTCTGGCATATTGGCGAGGCAAAGGAGGCGGACGCGTTCGTGAATAACATGCCGCGTCGGTTCGATGCCCAACTCTTCCATAGAAGAAATAATGGCTTCCGACGCGTGCACCAGCTCCTCGATATCCGTTTTCGGCGTGGAAAGGGGATTTGCATCAGCATGCCCATCAGTATCAGCGTCAGCATTGGAAGCAGTGGCAGCCCTGGTCTCTCTGGTGGAAACCTTTAGTCTCTTCATCGCATCAAGGACCAACGCCTCCAGGAGAAAGGAAAAGGTGTTTCCGTCGGGCTGAATGCCACGCTTCTCAAAATCCTCAAATGCGTCAAAGGCAAGGTCGGTCTCCCTACGAATAGCGCACGCCAATAACATACAATTGAGCGCGGACGGGGTCAACTCGATTTCATTCCTACTCCGAGGATCATCGTCGCCGGCCACCAAATAGTATGCGCGATTGAGCCGTCCAATCGTCGACGAAATGTTGACCGCCACGTGCCGAACCAATTTCCGGGAGGGGCGATGTCCCGCCACGAATTCCATCTCCGAAAGCGCCGCGAGGGCGTTGCGGTCCATGTTCCTCGTGCGGCCGTCCGGGAGGCGCTCGCACGATCCGATGAAGGCGTGGACGGCGCACTCGTACATGGCCTCGGTGGGACCGTGCCCGAACGCGTCAGCGGCGTCCCACGTGAGTAGGACCGCGTCGGGATTCGCCGCGCGGGCGCCCGCTGCCGCGATGGATTCGAGGGTACCAGCGTCTACGCTGTATTCTGGTACCGTCGCCGCTTCATTCGGGACCGCGGAATCATCGATTTCGTCGTCCGCCAACTCCCCGTGCGGGTGGTTCTGTTGTTGCCGTCTTGGTTCCGACGTTTCCGAGAACTGTTGCTGATTGGAGGTGTTGTGTAGCAACATGATGGATTTGAGGAGGCTAACAGTCATGGGGATGTCTGTTTCGCGAAGACGGCGGCGGTGATAGAGGAAGGATACGACAAAAAAATAGCGCAGCGAAGCGATTTTTTGAGGTTATAGCCGACCGGTCAAAGCTTTGAATAGCCAATCCTTAAGAATCGGGGGTCAGAGCATTAATAGCAGCAAGGATTGTCTGTTTTAAATTGGTCTCACCTGAATATGGATACTGATTATGAAGGACGTTAAGCACACTTTTTGGGCTGGGTCGGTGCCCTGAGAGAGACACACGGTAAAAAATTGCACAACAAACAAAGACGATGAGAATAGCGATCGCGTCGATGCCAAGGAATCGTCCAACAACAAAAATCATCAGGACTGAATCAACTAGGTCCAAAGGTGCATCGCCCAAAATATGATCTCGAACCCCCCTCCACTTTGTAACGCTTCCAGATAGACTTCAAGCATGAATTGTGCTAAAATAATTTGACAAATGATGATTCTCTTCGTAACAAGGTATCAATGGTCTATCGACCAATGGTCTGGTTTCGTTCCACAAGCTTCCCAAATGCCACGTTTTTATTCTCGAAACTGCCAACAGTACCATTCACACAAGTTATATTGCTTACTCCTGCCTTCGAGTCAGCCATGTGTTTCTTCTCGCGCTTCTTTGTGTTCCCGTGGATAAAAACATGCCATTTGCATGTGAAACACAACGAAAAGATCAAAGTAGTCTGGAACAACGAGACGAGGGCTCACCGCGGTACACCAACGCCTCCAGCATGGATTGGTAGGGCAAATATTCCGGACCGGATCGATCGAACTCCGACTTCAACAGCGTATCCTCGTACAGATCTGGATCAACGAGGGGGAATTTTTCGGACCGACACTTTTCCAAGACGGACTTTGCCAAAGTGTTAATGGCCCTGTCGCGGTGTCCGGAAAGGGAAAAGGCCAGTTCTGGCAGGAGGACGTGTCGGTAGGACAGATTTAGAGGTGTCGATTGTTCGGTCACATCGTTTTGTGCGATATCGTCGGCCCCATCGTTTTCTGTACCGTGTTCTTCTTCCTCTTTCTCTTCCTGCTCTTTTGCAACTAACACCCGGTTCTCTTTTGCCTCCTCCTCTAACGTCCGGAGGTGCTCCAACAATCCGTCTACCAACTTTTCCATCTCCCTCGCCGAGACGCCCACCGCCGTCTTGATGCCCCGCACCACCGCCAGATACGATTCCAATTCCACGACCCAATTGTGCCGCCGAGCTCCATCAGCGTACCACATAAGCGCGTCACGACCCGCCACAATGTCCCCTCGCGCGTTTTGCGCCGAGGACAGCAACCGCACCGCGCGAATGACAATCTTGCGATTCGGCGCTGCGTCAAGGGAAATCAACTCGCGCACCATGGCAGCCACTTCAGGAACGTCCCGACGATGAAGGGCTTGGAACAGGCGGCGCTTGAGGAATTCGATGCGTTCATTTGGCGATTGTCGTTCGCGAGCTATCGGACACGCTTCGGGCCCTTCGGAAGATGGAGGTGGGGACGATGACTGCTGTCGCCGCGGAATCTCGCCCTCGCTCTCGCCTTCGCCGGGGCTTGCGTCGTCTTCGCCACCCGCGATGATGGCCGCACCTTCTTCCGCGGACGCGAGCACGCCCACGCGATCATCGAACGTATCCTGTGATTCCTCCCGCAATGGCGCCGTCGTCGTTGTCGCTGCCACCTCCACCGTCGGCAGGTGCGAACACTCTCGCATCGCCGTCTCGATCTCTGCGAGAGCGGCGGTGGGCGGCGGCGGTGAACACGACGTATTCAAGGTGATCATCCCCGTTCGAAGTGCGTCGAAAAGTTCGCGATAGGCATATGCTGGATCGGCGACTCCGAAACTATCATCGGGACGACGGACCGCCGCCGTGCCAAGGAACGGGCTCATCATGGAGTCGACGGCGGATTTGACGTCTCCACCACTTTGCGCGGACGGCTCGTACAGTGGGTACGAGGACAGAAATCGGGCGCGACGAGAACCATTATTTGAATTTGCAACCGAAGAGGAGAGCATCGCGGTCCTTCGCGCGGCTGTCGGTGCGCGTGGTCGCGTTTCTCCACCGGAAACACACAGTGCCGCGGGGAGGGCCGTGGAGATCATTGATGAAGGCACCGTCGTCGCGAGCGGACGGGGGCGCCGACGCGCACCGACGGCGACTATAGACGGTAATCCTGTGCTTCCGCCGCCGCAGACGGCGCGGCGGATACTCAACAAGCGATGTTGAACCATCTTGTTTGACCGATCTGTCAAACTCCTTTGTTGTTTGTTTTGCTTGTTTGTTTTTGTGTTGGTTAGGTTCTACATACTGTAGCGTACCTGCTACATACAATACATACATTACCTACAGTATGTATGTGCTGTGCCTACGTAGTCTCTACTTAGGTATCTGTCTCTACTGGTACAAACGTGAAGTCCAGTACCATACTTGTACTGGATGCACGTACGGCCGGACGACGGACGATCGACCATCACGCACAATCGCCACCAATCGACAAGAGGGTGTCAAGATTACGATAGGAACACTAGAGAGTTAGCAGTTCCTTCTGTAGATATGTAAAAGACAGACAGACCGACAGACCCAGCCAAGCCAACACTTCTCCCAAACAGGCTCGTCTCCGTGTATGTGCTCGCCTGCTTACTTTTGGGGGGGTTACCAGTACCTAGATAACCCTAACCCACCCTAACTCTCCTATCATAACAAGGAAATGGTTACTGTATGTACCATACTTGTAGAGTTTTCAAGAGACATATTATGTGTTCAAAATGTGTAGTGTAGTGTTAAGAACTGCCGTTTGATTAGTTGGTACTATTACCCAATGGTTGGTCCGGTTGTCTTTATGTTTCTTATGTCGTATCAGTAGTCATTATGTAGTGTAGTATTAAGAACTGATGTTTGATTTGATGTTACTATTACTATTACCCAAGGGCCGGTCCGGTTGTCTCTCTATTTCTTATTTGATGTCAGATATATCTGTACATGAGGGAACTTGATTGGTGTGGCCATCCTCCTTCTTGTTTCCTTCATCACACACATAATATGTATACTAATGTCAAGAATGGTCCTCCTCAGTTCTGCCCCCCTGCACATCAAATGTGGTGTGCTTTGTATGGAGGGTGTTTCAGCCTACCACTCCTCCTATGGGTTGTGTGTATGTGACTGTTGCATACCCGCTTATATCCTCCTTCCTAGTGATCTGCTGATGTAGTATGTCACTCGTGCTTCAGGTTCCCTCTTGAAAATTTGCTTCTGTGGATTGACAAACTGGTGTATGCCCCTGCCTGTATGTCGATGCGTTACTGTCCATGTCGTGCCTCTGATGGGGTGATTTGATCCTTCCCAAGGTCATCATTGATTTTGATCTTGACGTGTCCGATCTCGGTGGGATAATCTATCACATCCTTACAGTACTTCCCATGGGGGTGTTATTTTGATGTTTGAGAACTCTTTGAGTGGGGCTCATGCCCACCGTTAGTAAACCCCCCACATTGTTGTCAGTGCATGCAGGCATTCGTTCAGATGGTTAAAAGATATAATAAAAATAACACAAAGACTATGTAGAGTATGTTAAAAGTATCTATCTATTCCTGACCTGCATGGTATTTCTGGTGGCCCTTTAGTGGCACCACATGTGATGGGATCAATGTCACTTAAAACAAGGATAAATGTAATGTATACCCTGTGCTGATGGGTTGCTAGTCTGACAGCACCTCAGGACGGCGGTATGTCAAATACGTCATCTCGTTTTCTGGATCTGTTGACCCACCTGACCACTATGGTAGCAGTCACATCATACTTATCAGGTCTGAGTCACCCCTACAATATTCATAACACACACATGTTTTTGTTCATTGAAATCAGAGTTGTTTGGTAACAGCCGATTTGGAAATGCACCTGGTATATTCCTGAGCATAGCGAGCCATCAGTAGAACATGTGTTTCACCCTCCTGACCCTTCTCTGTATTGGCTTGGGTGAAAATATGTTTCCCATACAGTAACAAACATCGCTCTGAAAAACCTGTTGAATCCCTTCATATGGGTACCTATGAGCTGAGCCATTCTGACTGGTAGATTACTGTAGGCATTGACCCCATCCTTCTGGATCCCATGCAAATATGCATCCAGTGCTCACTCCTCCAGGGTATCAGGTATTGGTGACCACCTCCTTTCATCTGTGCCCTCTGGTAAATGAGTACCCGGATTGTGGAGCACCAAATTCAGTTGAGGCATTAGCGGGTGGAATTGGTTGAAAGAACCTTGCCGTCATAGCCGGGGGTGCATGTCTGGTTCAAAGATTTGGTCCTTCAACTCCAAATAACAATTGAAATTGTCGAGCTGCCGCTTGTCATGGTTGTACATGACCCATGTATAATTTGATTTGGTTGGATGCGTTGAAGATAATCTTCCAAATGAATTGAGGAATTATAATTTGAAGTGGACGGATATACTGTACCACTGATCAGGTTGTCTGACAGTGATATATATGTAGGTATACAGTGAAAATTAACCCATGTAATCATTGTGTACTGTATATGTACCAACTTTTTTAAATTTGACCACAATGTGGCATCAACCATACAACAACAAAAGTGATATTAATATGCATCCACCGATGCCTGCATAGACTGTACTACATCAACCCCAACATATAAATAGTTGTATATGTGCTACATGCTATACTACTGTACTGTATCAAATTACAATATACCCTGAGTGGAATAAGTAACTAAGCATAAATCTTCTAGATACTAAAGAGAACCACAAGTTAGGATGGCCCTGGTACATAGTATATATCAGCACTTGGGCAAGCAGCTAGGGTTGTAATATGGTGGACCACACACTGATGATAGAAATATTAGTGTGCACCTATGCCTATGTACCAAAACTCCAGTTGCTGGTGAAATTTCCTAGTGGGTACTGTACTGTATGATAAAAAAGTATCATAAATAAGGATATATACAGTACAGTACCACATACTATCAAAATAATGGCAGCCAAGACTTGCAGTGCATCACTCTCAAGATCATACATGGGATTACTGTGCTTGTCACAGGGGTTTGGCATCAGCATTACAAAATACCATGTAGGGAGACCAAGGACAATAAACTGTAGACATCACTGGGCGGAGAATTTTAGTACAATATAGCGGTATAACAGTTTTAAATCCTTTCGATTTTTTTGCAGTATTACAGAGGACAACTGGACACGAAGATATGACTAGATATGGATGGGGGTGCATGCCCTTTGAAATTATACCATAGCAAAACACATGTTTATGTGAGATATCAGCATGGACTAAAATGGCAGAAGTGTTGATTCAATAATAGGTGAAAAAAAGCAATGGCTATGACTTCTTACAGAATTCTCCAAATGCATTTACTTCCCACCTCAACATTCACACGATGCACATGCCTATACTGTGGTACAGTACATCCTTTCTCCTTTCTATCCTTCTCAGATCAAACCAAAGGAGTTGGGTACTGACACCGATGGCAACATTGAGGCCAGGTGGGAAAATTGTCGGTGTCAGTGTCAGTATACCCCCTTTGTAATTCTTTTGTTGGCCCAAGGTACTATACATTAGCTGCAACAACCTTAAATACTTCATTTTTTTCATGATTATGTACACCAGCATATACATTAATAGTGGTATTGGAGTTTCTACCCATAGGGTTTTCACAAAAATGCGTATACTGGTTGATGTATACTCTTCCACAACAAAAAAATAAAAATAAAATCGTTATAATTTTCACCTGGTGGCCTGATACTGATCACTACAGGTACCACATGTTGATGTATACTGTATATTGTACTGTATTGTCACTTTTTAATAATAATATGTAGAACCACTTTTATAAAACACAGTAGGAATCTCATATTTTTATTTATAAAAAATCATTAACCTACATATTTTTTATTTAATATTTTTTACAGGAATTATGTACTCTAAATCTCTTCTATGATATAGAGAGAGGGTGTGGCTCACATACAACAGTGCATGGATAAGAGCACTACAAAATAGTTTTCATTTTTTTCTTTCAAATTATCGTTTTTCCCAAAATAAATCGAGATGCACAATTCACACAGCGTTGAAAATCACAGCAAAAAGTGTCAAATGAGTCGATATCAAATTTCCCGCAGCTCCTAAAGTCAGTTCCTACAGCATATCTGGAGTTTAAGTTGTATCACTTAATTACTGCAGTAACTAAATAAGAATATTGCAAACATTTTGTACATAGGAACAAGACGTCTATTAGGTGATAGTTAGTCTGACTACTTGTACCGGTACGGTTCGGTTGTCCCTTCGTGCTTGTATCGCACGTAAAAAACAAGAAGAGTCGTTCAAGACCAGCCAGTGACATGACGCACGACACGCCGCCGCGCGCACTAATTTCATCACGCAAGTCACAAATCCATCACAAATCCATCACAAATCACATCAGTGGGAAGTTGCTGTGAAATTTGCCGAGAGAGTAAAACCCACAGCCACAACCACGTATTCTCTACTACAAGAAGTAGAAGTAGAGAGTACCAACGCTAGTCAAAAACAGAGGTACTTTCCCCTCTACGAGCAAGAAGGTCCATGGATATTCGTTCGGAACACGACACGCGCCACCTCCGCCGTCGCAGGCTTCCCACGCCCACCATCGCGTCATCAACGCCGCGCGGTTTCGAGAAAGAGCGGAGCGACAACAGCATCGACGGCGCGTCACATCGGTGCGACGACGTTCCGACGGAGAAGAATCTATATTCCGGATCGGTCAAATCGCATCTTCGGGATCTGCATTGGCATCGGTTCTCCGGTCGCAGCTCTTCTTCGCGGAGAAAGCTCACATTTGGCACATTCAGCACTTCAAAAATGGTGGCAGCATTCTTATTAGCGTCGGTGGTGTTTGCCACTGTATCTCCGTGCCTTGCGTTCGCCCCCCCGCCTCGGGTCGTCCCGTATTTCTCGTCGGAGGATACACGCACGAAGAATTTGATTCTCAAAGGATCCACCCTCGCTAGCAGCAATGACAGCAGCAGCATTAATACCAGCAAATTTGATGGGTCCAGGAAATCATACAAACAGCCACCCAACCGAAATATTGATAAGAGGGGCAAATCCAAATACAAACAGAACAGACGATACAGTGCTAAGGGACACAATGGTAAGGGGTACAGTAAGGAAAAGGGGGACGGCCACCGGGCCGCGGCACGGGCCTTCAACGGCAGACTGATACAGTGCGAAAACGCCCAGGACCTCCTCGCCTGCTTCCTAGAACAAACATCCTCCTCCCGCGACGGCGACGAAGAACACCGAACCGCCGCCACCCACCTCTCCGGCGCCGGAAAGGTCAACACCGTCAATTTCTCCACCTGCCTCCACCGACTGGCGCGGTTCGCCAACTCCCACGTCCAAAAGGAGGGAAGTGCAAGGGAGGGAGAGGACGCCTCATCGACGCGGAAGCGCGTCCTCGGTGATCCACGATTTGCGCTGCTGGCGTGCTCGGTGGCGGAGATGGCCGCGGGTGCGTCGCCGCGTGTTTCGGTCGGGGATGCCCGGACTATGCTGGAGGAGCGCGGGGAGGGCGTGGAGGGGGACAAGGAATGCATGGCCAAAATCTCGGGGGCGGGCGGGGAGAAGATTGTCTTCTCTTCGCGGGAATGCTCTAATGTATGCTGGGCGCTGGCGAAATTGAGATTGACTCCCCCGGCGTCGGCGCTGCCGCTGGGCCGTATTGTTGGATCGGAAGCTTTGGACGCACCCGCTGATGCCGACACGAGTGACGATGGCGGCAGCAGATTTAGCTCCGTTGACGAAATGGCATTGGACGTGGTGTCTTCTTCGTTGAAAGTTCGCTCCGCACTCTTTGAAGAGGCGAGAAATCGTAGGACGTCGGGAGGAGGAGGATCTGGAGGACTGTGGATACCTGAACTCTCTCGATTGGCAGGCAAGGTACTGGACTTGATCGCCGTGCAGATCATTCAAGAGTACGAAGGAAGGGGACACGGGGCAATGTCAACGTCAGGTTTCAATCCACAAGAAATGGCCAGCGTCCTGTGGGCCTTCGCCAAATCAGGTAGAGCCGAGCGGGTTCTCTTTGGTGCCGTGGCCGCGAAATTGCTCGTTGAAGCGCGGCGGCGTGAATCGGATCAGAGTTCCGACGGCCACATGAAGGGGCCCAAACCCCAGGAATTGAGTAATACCATTTGGGCATTCGCCACAGCGGGGATTCGCGGAGCGGAGCAGGTTCGTTATCCGGTTTGTCGGTTTGGTTTTCGGAAGATCACCACTATCTTGTTTTGTTGTGCGCGAGATTCGTTGAATGGAAAATTGAAAGAGGACGATAAAGAACCTTATCAGTGTTATGATATCTCTCATTTTCTGCTTTATTTTGCTCGCAAACGTGTTTATGCTACTCTAGGTCGCATTGGTCGAATTCGTGGCGGATGCGCTGGATGATGGAAATGGGAAGGTGAGAGCCATGTTTGGCTTCTATAATCAGACGGTGTGGTGTTTTCTTCTCAGCGTACTGGAACTGACCTTCCCCCGTTCAATTCCTAATTCCCCTTCCGATTGAACCTGCAGTTCTTTGGGTTAGATTTTAAGCCACAGGAGCTCAGCAATACAGCATGGGGTGAGAGAGCGAAAATAGGACTAGTTGCTAGGGGCGTGATATTTCCTTTTGATACAAACCTCACCGAATAGACGCTCCTCTTTCTGCCCTCACTAAAAGGTCTTGCCACGTTGCATTCCAAACGAAGTCCAAACGAAGGAGATGTTGATGATGCGATCAGAGCAACCGAGGACACTGGAATCCTACGCGTTCTCAGATGGATCGCCAAAACGCTTGAAGAGCGCCCGGGAAGTTTCAAACCTCAGGAGCTTGCCAACTCCGTCTGGGCATTCTCAACAGTGGGATTTGGCTACGATGAATCTAGCGGGACAAACGCTCACAATGAATATGACCATGTAGTGTCGGATCGGCCGGAGGAAGATAAGGCTCTCGTTGCGAGAATGTTGGATGTGATTGCAGAAAATGCGCTACCTCGGTTGAGAAACTTCCGTCCGCAAGAATTGAATAACCTATCATGGGGCTTTGCGCGTCTGGGCAGTCGTAGTAAGGCATCCATGGCTTTATTGGCAGGAATTGGAGAAGAGATCAAGCACCGAGTTTGGCAATTCAAACCCCAGGTACGTGGCACATACGTTTTGTTGTTGTTGCAGTAGTTTTGATTTCAGCCACCGATAACAATACACGATTCCATATTTTAATGTTCAGGACGTGGGGACTACGCTGTGGTCTCTTGCAACTGCCGAGTACTTCGACGAGGAAACCTTCGCGATTGGGGCGTCGAGGCTGAATTTCAGGCATATCACGAGGTTTAAGCCGCAGGAAATGTCAAACACATTGTGGGCACTATCAACGGCAGGCTTTGGCCCCAAGCATGTCCGTGTTTTTGATACGACCCTGGTTCCAGCATCGGAACGACCTCGCATGTCTGATATTACGAATGATCCCATTACGGAGTGCTTTGCTGCTGTTGCCGGTGAGGTGATGAGACGACCTTATGATTTCAAAGAACAGGAACTTAAAGACGTATTATGGAGTTTTTCAAAGGTTGAGATTCGTCACCCAGCATTATTTAAAATGGTCGCAGAGCACCTCGTTGGTCGCAGTGGTTCAGATAGCAATGGCCGTGGATTTTCTGGATTTTCTGCACAAGGCTTGGGAAATACCTTGTGGAGCTTTGCCAAGCAGGCTCAACTCTCGCAAGAAGTAATCCAGAAAGTAGAGAGTGCAAAACTTGGCAGCACTGGTAGACTGGCTGTATATGAAACTAGTTGTCTCGATATTGGGGAAGGCTTAATCAAACGTTTGTTTGCTCGCGCTGCTATGGCTGGGCTCACGGAACAAGGTGAGATTTCATACTGTGCTGCATATTTCTTCTTTTTGGTTATGTTCTCGTTTTATCATGCCTCATTCTTCTATTTGCTTTATTTTCACTTTTCCCAGGTGGACTCGAACGTTTCAAGACGCAGGACTTGAGTAATTCGGTGAGTCAAAGACCGACGAACGTGTGCTGTTGAGGCACCCTGACGTTTTCATAGTAAACTCAAAAACATTGCACTTTCTGCTCATATGTGTTCTGTGCTTGTGCGCTCTGTTTGTGCGGAAATTAAGGTTTGGGCATACTCGACTTTAGGGTTGTTGCATTCAGCCTTCTTTGAGGAGACAGAGAAACAAATTGTAGATCGGTAAGGTCGTTCATATGTGATACAATTTTATACCTGTCTATGATACGATACTATTTACATCTCCTTTTGTTTCCTTTCTTTTGCGCTTGAATCGTTAGAATACGCGCAAGGCTCAATGGCTCAAGGCGTTTTTCGTTTAAAGCTCAAGAGCTTGCAAATATCATATGGTCGTTTGCCACCTTAAATGCACAAACGTCACCTCATATGTTGGATGCGATATCATCTTATATTGCGCTGGAATGCCGAGGAAAGAATGGTTACGACGAGTATTCTATTTCAAAAATGTTTAAACGACAGGAACTCACCAACATAGCTTGGAGTTGTGCTGTTCTTGGACAGTTTCCGGATGAGCTCATGCCTCTTTTGTATACCGGCATCGTTGGTAGTCACCATGACCCTCAAACTATGAAACAACTTTTCTCTGACGACGGCCTTCAAAAATCATCAATCATGACGCTGTATTATGTAAGTTTTCGTCCCCCTTCCTTGGCGCACTCTTTGAAATATTGCCTCTCAATTTACAACTCCCTTTATCAAACAGGTCCAAGTTGCCGCGGATATAGAAGCGCCGCATTTGGGTCTTTCTCTCCCAATTGGATTTCCCAATGGGTGGGGAGAGGATGAAGTCGATACGATGTCTGGAGGCGGTGGATCTGTTGATGACTTTGGAGAAACATCAAAGGCAATGCTGACACTGAGCACGAGCAAGCTGCAGCGGGACGTGAGGTGAGTGGTATTTAATTTCTTCTTTTGCCGCTGTTGGTCTTACCTTCTTATTCTGAAATTATAATTTTTGTCTGGTTTGCGCAGCAAAACTATCACCGACATAGGTTTCGACAATGTATTGGAGCATGTTATTGATACAAATGACATTAAGGATGAATATGGCATTCAACTTCCACCTACTCCTCAGGAATTTCTGTCCATTGATATTGCCAACCTAGAACAGCGTATCGGTATAGAGGTGGACGGACCTGGGCATTTTGTTCGCATAATTGATGATGGAAACAATGAAAGTGATTTGAATATACCCGAGGGACGAACTGGCGGTATAATTGGAATTGCTCAATCAAACCAGCCAGGTGGAGGTTCGGTTCGTGTAAATGGACCAACGACACTGAAGGATCGTCTGCTAACTCACCTAGGCTGGCACATTGTTCACTTACCTTATTGGGAGTTTCAAAGTCTCCAAGGAAATAAGGAGAAAGAAATGGCGTACTGCAAAGGCCTTCTTGATGAAGCCAGATTAAACGTCTTATGAGAGCCCCTCAAGGGGTTTATAAATAGACAGATCAGCTTCAACGTTTCCAACCTTAAGAAATGTCAGCAAATAGACAATATTTATATCCACCGTTATTTTTTTGGTTTCATTTCACCTTCTTCAAAAATACTTTGCTGGACATGAAAAATTGATTCTGTTTTGTGTTGTTTAGAATTAATTATGGATCATAATCAAGATCGACCACAAAAGCAGATCTTTGGAAAGCATATGTGCGTTTGACTCAATACAACTTTGCCAAGCAAAACAAGATAAATCTCAGGATTTTTCAGCAAAATATCCAGTACACAACGCGAGTAAGTAAGTCTCTTCTTTATTAGATTGATATTATTAACCGTCATAGAATAACGGCACTGGTAATTTGGCAAAGCTACTGAGGTGAGAGAAATAATGTAGGTACCTAGGGTAAACCTCATACAGGTATAACTGGTAGGTGGTAAACCCAGATGCGACGAAGAATTGGACGTGAGATTTTTGCTATGCGATTTCTTATTTACATAAAAGCTGTCGTCGAAACTCTTGGTTGAAGACATAAATCAAAAGTGACAATAAAACGCACAATAAAAACAATAAAAATGTTTATGAAATAAGCACCATTACGGGGGGGGTAGAATAATTGATTCAAACAGATAGCGCCGTCACTCAGAGGAGACTCATAGGATTAAGCAACCATATCCTGAATGCCTTTCCAGCTCGTAAATATAGTAATATGATAGTAATTCATCGATGTTCGATGATCATGTTAATTCTTATGCGTGTCATCGAACCCCTCGCCGACGTCCTGGTTGACGACCCAGTGGCGGCAAACGCGTCGCTTTGTTGTCCTTTTTTGTTTCCGGAACCGCAGGCAGTGGCAGTACCTTTTTCTTTGTAGAAACAGCACCCCCATAGCCTGTTGACTGAATGTTGGCATATTTTTTGTTCGTATGTCTCCTTTGTTTCTGTGTTTGCTCTTGAGCTGCTGGCTTCAACGCAGGTCTTTCTGAGCGAAGGGTTTCTGGCCTGAGCTTTGGTAGCCTGCCACCAGCAATTTTCTTTCCTTTGTTTATACTTGGGAGTGTGGCTGCTCGGTTCTTCCGCCCCCCCTTTGGAACAATCCTGTTAACGTCATCATCAATGCATTCCTTTTTACTCTTCTTTTAATTAAAAATATAGATATTAGTAAGACGCAAGGTAAGGATGTGCAAAATAAATTGAAATTGTGGCAAATATAGAAGAACCTAACTCACCCGATCTAATAATATCGAGACCATCGATCTGGTGGATTGCTTCGTAACAGAGTCATTTTCATCGGCATCGGCTTGCGGAGCTGGTGGTGCCGCGGGCACTGAGTTCTTCGGCAAAGAACTAACAGACGGGAGCATTTTGCGCAATTCGCTTTTCAAAGAATGAGGATGATAACACCCGGACGAATTATCAGCAATGCTACTGCGAGCATTTGACTTCGACGCAACTGCACCCCCATTTAAATACGGATGCTTTGTTGCGTCACTCGCAGTAATACGCTTCGATGTATCGTATGCCACTGATCGAATCAAAAGATCAACACAGCTCTCTGTGGCATTGGGGACAAGCTTTGCAAGCCCACTCCCCTCCTGGGGTGGGAAGTGGACATTTACGTGAGAAGACGCACTCGCCTTCAATCGCGAGAGGACACTTCCCTTGGGAGTTCCGAGTACTTTGTGTATTCGGTTAATTTGATCGACTTCGTCCGATCCGGGAAAAAGGGGACACAAAGTAGACAATTCGAAAAGGATGCATCCGGTTCCCCAGATGTCCATCTCCGCACCGTACATTCCGCACGTCAAGAGGCATTCTGGTGGTCGATACCATCGGGTCGAGATATATTCTGTATACGGACGCTTTCCGTGTATCCCCCGACACGATCCAAAGTCTGCAAGCTTCAAATTCTTGCCACTTTTGTCAACAAGTATGTTCTCCGGCTAATTGTATGTATTGCGGACAGTTATGCAGACATGTCAGTCTTGTTGAACTCATTTCATTCAAGGCGCATCACAGTATCACAGTGGGGAACAAAACTCACTTTGATGTCTCGATGGAAAACACCTTTGCTGTGCATATGATGCAAAGAGGAAAATATTTGCTGCATGAAAGATTTTACCATTGTTTCGCTAAGATGCTGCTCTCGATCTAGAAAATACGTTCAATAACGGCAGATACACGACATGTTCGTTGGTATTGGGACGCGTGCCGCCGCACAATGGCTGACGACAATATGAAATCGTATCATTACAAAAGCGTACCTTTCATTCGTTCGTATAGGTTGCCCTCCATGAGCTCAAACACGAGTGCGAGGCGGCCCGTCGGTGGATCAAAGAGAACTTCATCTAGCTTGACGATATTCGGGTGCGGCGTCAGCCGTTTGATAGCTTGTATTTCCCGAAGGTTGTTGACCTACACAGATTTTCCCGTCAAACGCACCAATCAATCCGTGTAGAAGTTAGGTCGGGACATTATGTACAGATTGTGTAAAGTGAGGTGGTAACTCGGGAAAACACGTTTTGTGCTTGAACGAAAAACAACCTTCCCGTCGGTGCCGCCCACCTCGCCTCGCCCGCCACGAACGAATGTTTCAAATGCAATTAAACAATGGCAAAATAATAGTCCTCACCTGGTCGGCGCTTTTGAAGCTGCTTTTCATGCATTTTATAGCATGAAACGTTCCTGTAGTTGTATTCTGAGCCTTGATCACCTCGCTAAATGTTCCTTCGCCGCTCTTGTTGATTAAGCGATACTTCCTCATGACTACAAAATACCCGATCACTTGACCCGATCACCGATCACTTAGTTTCCCACATGCGTCTGTAGCGTAGGAATATTAGTTTTTGTAAAAAAATGCTCACCAAATCGAAATTTGATTTTTTGTCCGATTTCGAAACTGCAAAGTCACTTTGCTCAACGCGGGCCAATGCAGTCAACTTTGAACGCCACTCCACGAGTGTCTACCACACCAATCCTTCCGTCTGGGGGTTATAGAGGGGTACTTACTTATTCCCCTTATTTCTCTCGCACTCGTTCCTCAATCGAAACTTCTTACGGTCGATTCGATAGAGCGAAGGCAACGCAAAAAAACAAGATTTCAAGTTCCGCTCGCAATTATCTCTCATCTTCGGTTGTTTTTTTTGGTCGCGAACATGAAACTGAAGGCACCTAAATCTCCTTTCTCAAAAATAAGTAGGGACTATTCATATTTATAATCAGAGCCGCCCCCACTCGGATCATCATTGCTTTTCATCTGAATCTCTCCCTACGCGCGCACAAATCTGAATTTGGTGTTTCAAACTTCAAAATAAGTGCAGCAAAACATGGTGCCTACACAAATATCTGCCGTATTTATTCATATTTTCAATTTACTCTTATTGTTTTTGACTTGCTCCCCATACAAAACTTCATGAATCGCCCCGCTCCAGTAATTGGGGAGGACGTGCTGTTTGATAAAGAAGTTGAAAGATTTCTTCGTCTACCCCGCGGTGTGACTACCCATCAGCCATACACAAAACAACAATATCAAATAGGTGTAAGGTCCCTTGGAACGGAAAACAAACAGCTTCCTTCTAAAAAATATTGGTTTACGGCGAAGCTTATAGCCTGCTACCTTATAATATTCTCGTTTCCTACCATGTTCATGTATGTACTATAATGGGACTCCCTGACAATTTCAGTGATCTAAGTAAGGTATTTCGTACATATTTTGGGCTTTCGCTACGAATATTTCAGGGCCCATAGAATGGGGTTCTCTTGCACTTTAGTGATTTGGGTAAGGTGTTTCCTTTATATTTTGGACTTTCACTACGAATATTTCAGGGTTCAAACCTTGATCGAGAGTGATGAGTGCACAATTACAATTGAATAAGGTTTGACCCCTTTTAAAGCCCATTATGTCAACAAAATACTGTCGGGTCACCACAAGAATGCGTGATGACTTCGATGCGATGATGCTCGCTCCAAACAACCTCGTCTTCGTCTTCTTTCCAATAATAGAGTAGTTTAGGCATGAGATTGATGGATGGTATTGACGGGATATCAGCGCCGAGCACCTATGGAAGTATTGATGTGTTGAGTGCTGGGTGTATGTGAGTACGGGAGACTTCTTTGATTAAAATGGTACCCTGGCGCTTGTCTAAAATTAAACCAATATTTGAAAACTTGCCATTGGCGTGGGCTCGTTTTTAAATAGCTTTCTGGAGTGTACAGTAACTACTACTAGTCTACTAGACCTACGTACTGTAGTACATTCACAATGGTGTACTTCTAATTCTAACTCTAGAGTAACGATACGTACAAGCAGGTGGAGCGCTACCCCTGGTACACATATCTACCATATAAATTTTTAGAGATCTACGTAAGTACAAGATATTTACGGGTTAGATATGTAGACACACATGTACAATATATACGTAACAGGTACATGAGCTACGTACATTTGATTTCAAAGTGTAATTTAACTAATTCCTACGTGAGATAATCGTATGCTCTTAGTTTTCATACCAAGGTATACATGTATTATATTTAACACCAAGCGGGCATGAAACCAAGGGAATATACCAGGGTATGAAAACCAGTGGCGGGCAATTTCTCATACCCGGGCCTATGGTACAGTTCTACATACGATGTCACNACCTAAATCTCCTTTCTCAAAGTAATATGATGTGACCTTCGACCTTCACCAGCAATTGTTCTCTTTGGTGCTTCACCTGCTTCAAACTCAAGAAAAGAATGGTTGAATTGCAATCGACAAAAAGCCAAATAATTACCACATACTCCGGCAAGGAAAAATAAGCCCGAGACACGAGTTGGGGCTTAAATAACTTCAGCGGAATTTTAGTAGGAACTAGGTAAAAAAAAGAGGACGCGATCGGTTGTCTATCTCATTACATCTTGCTTGGTGCGATTATACTAGCACTTCTCCAAACCACAAAGTGCGAGGACACCCCCGCCCTATCAGCCCGATAGGTAGGTGGAAAGTTGCTTTGCATACAAGTCTCAGGCAACGAAAGGCAGACATATTACACTGTAGGCCGACAACGATTTGTCGGTTTCGCTGAATGCGCTATCAAGAAACAACAACAAATAAGCCCCGTTTCTACAGTTTGGCAGATAGAAGGAGCGAAATTAAAAGCAAGCGAAGCATCGTATTTTGCAATCAGTAAATGACAAAAGAGGTTAGATTCGGCGTTACCAGTGAAAGAGACACGTCCGATCTCCTCGCAGACCACCCAGTTATCAGGGCGACGCGGGGAAAGAAGGGTTAGTTAGGGTTAGCTTGTAACCTTTTATCATTCAAAAAATCTAATCTTCGAGTACAGTAGACTGATATTCATGACGGAGAAAAATACAAAAACTGGCCTACAGTAAGGCTAAACTCAGGTACCTATCTTGCTGGTGTGCAGCGTTTTGCCACTATCTTTCAATGCCTCAACATTATTAGAAAAAAACTTGCTTTTACGTAGCAGAGTTCAACACAATTATGATTATCTCACTGAAATATCAGTAATTTTTTTGTAGTTCGAGATAACACCAACAAAGACAGTACGTATAGGTGCCAGGCCTAAAGTATACCAGCTTTGGTATACTGGTACATATTGTACAGAGGTCTAC